>JAJONR010009383.1:0-18774 GCA_029582245.1 Solanum etuberosum
AGAGGCTTCATAGATAGACAGTAGAGTTTCAGAAGTCTGTTCATTTATTTTGTTAAATGTTTTAAAGACTTAAGTTGCCTATTTTATGGCGAGTTGAATATATTCTTTCTATTCAGTTTTTAAGCTTTTGTTTGCTTGAGTTAGTCTTCCGCTTGTAGTCAGCCAGGATGAGGGTTTGCTTGGGGACCAGCAATGGTTCTCGAGTACCGGCCATGTCCAGGGTGTAGGCTCGGGTCGTGACAACAACAACCCCTGGTTGCATATAGGGGACGATAACTCCTATTCTATTTTTTTCATGTCTTCACAAGGTACAATAACCCCTGGTTGCATATACGGCACAATAACCCATATTCTATTTTCATATCTTCACAGGGTACAATAACCCCTATTCTATTTTTCATGTCTTCACATGGTACAACAACCTCTTGTTGCATATAGGGCACGATAACCCCTATTCTATTTTTCATGTCTTCATAGGGTACAACAACCCCTGGTTGCATATAGGGCACGATAACCCCTATTTCATTTCTTTTCATTTCTTCATAGGGTACAACAACCCCTGGTTGCATATAGGGCACGATAACCCCTATTCTATTTTTTTCATGTCTTCACAGGGTACAACAACCCCTGATTGCATATAGGGCACGATAACCCCTATTTTATTTTTCATGTCTTCACAGGGTACAACAACCCCTGGTTGCATATAGGGCGTGATAACCCCTATTCTATTTTTTTCATGTCTTCACAGGGTACAACAACCCCTGGTTGCATATAGGGCACGATAACCTCTATTTTATTTTTCATGTCTTCACAGGGTACAACAATCCCTGGTTGCATATAGGACACGATAACTCCTATTTTATTTTTTCATGTCTTCATAGGGTACAATAACTCCTATTTTATTTTTCATGTCTTCACAGGGCACAATAACCCCTTGTCGCATATAGGGCACAAAAACCCCTAGTTTATTATCATGTCTTCACAGGGCACAATAACCCCTGGTTGCATTCTGGGCACAAATCTCCATTTTATTTTTACTTTATATTTGTATTGGGTAAAAAATATTATTTTTATGCCTAGTATAGGATTTTATAGCTTTTATTAATAACTCACAAAAAAATTTTGTTTTCATGGCATGCAGGTCTCTTTGCAGTACACAAATATGAAGTTCAAGAATAAAATCCTCATTCTAATTAAAGAAACAAAGAATTTTAGATGTCAATGACATCTAGAGTCTCTTTCGACCCATGTAACAACTCAACATATCAGGAATCATCTTCTCAGCATTCTAATCAAGAAAACAACATTCAACAATATTCTACAAACTGTCATTTGGGGGAGTGTCAACAACTCGATCCAAATTTCAAGTTCAAGTCTGATCAAATATCAACTTCAAGATCAAACTTTGAGATTAAGGTACCCTCCAGAAGAAGACGAGGTGATAACTGAAGATCTAAATGAAGACTTGAAGAAAGAGATTCAACACAAGCATGCAGAGTAGATATGATTTTGTATTCTTCCTTTTAGCCTTATTATTTTCGATGTAATAACAGGAGCCATGAACTGAAATCTCGACGGGACATCACTCGACTCTCTCACTCATTTTCTATCTCTATAACCACTTGAACTACGCGTGACCTGATTCTCTTATAACCCGAGATATGTAGGCTGCTCAAAGCTAGGGTTCGGTCACACTCATCTTCTTTATTCATTTTCTATCTTTCAATAAATGGTAGGCCAAAAATCAGGCACATTGTTCACTTCTTTGCTTGAAAACTCTTCATGCTCCCAAGCAAAGAGGGGCATCCTGTGAACACCTAATTTTTTACCAAATCTAAAATATTACACCTTTTAATATTTAAGTATATATTTTGGATTTAAATTAGAAATTTTTTATTTTTGATATTATTTTCATAAGTTCATTTTAAAATATTTGAAAACTAAAAACAAGAGTTGCATTATTAATGTAAGTTTTGTTTTAAAGAAAAGAAAGTTTATAAAAATATATGTTTCTTTTAATTTTAATTTAACAAATATGCTAGTATTTGTTAATTATAATTTATTATTAGCTACTTAATTTTTGATTAGTTAATTTTTTTTTAAAATGATATTATATTATATTATATTAATTTTTTTTTAAAAAATTAAAAAAGTAAACCTATCCACTACCCTTACCCAACTACACCTACACTACCCCCACTCCCTTACACCACAACTCCTCCCAACACATACACGACACACACCCTACTATAAGTCTATAACACACACAATACTGCTGGGGAAAAGCATCAGGATACACACTACAAAAAAGAGGCCTGGAAAAAAAATCACCACATACAAAAAAATCAACACACACGAAAAAAAAAACAACACACAAAGTTAGAAAATTTCACACGCACAGAATACGACACCAAAGAAAAAAAAAGATTTTGTTCGTGGATTCAAGTTCGTGGCTCCTTAAAGTTAATTAACTATAATTAACTTTGGAAATCAGTAGATTGTAGCGGTTTCTTTTGTGGGGAATTAAATTTTACAAAAAGGTAATTCTAATTTCTTATATAGTTCAATGAAAAGTTTGTTCGAAACTTGATTATGATGTTATGAAGTCTCCAAAATTGCATGTATTGTTATATGCCACTATTTTATGATGCATATCGTGTTTTTTTTTATTGTAAGACTTGTTAATGTTTAAAGAAAGACACAAAGGTAGTTAATTTTTTTATTATAAAATAAAGCTTAATTGATTAGTTGATTTAGGAAAGCTTTGAGGAATATGTATCCTTTTAATTTATTTATTTTGATAAAATAGTAAGTAAAAAAATAATAATAAATTTGTTAGGAAAAGAAGAAGGAAACAAATTAAATTAAAAAAGAGTAAAGGTAAAAAGAAAAAAAAAACGTACAGAATGTCAAAAAAAAAATATAATGAAAAAAAAATTAAATAAAAGGGGAACAGAACCATTTTTTATTTTTTTTTCAAAAAAAAAAAACAAGGGAAATAGGAAACGTGCCAAAAACAGAAAACAAAAAAAAATGAAGCAGAAGTTGAAGGCCTCCAAAATAGAATAAATAAAAATAAAGAAAGGTAAAAAAAAAAAAAAGGAAACGTAACAAAAAATAATAATAAAGTAAAATTTAAAAAGGGGAAAAGAATCCAAAGCATGGAAAGCATGAAAAAAAATAAAAAAATAAAAGAATTTTTTTTTCCTTTTCAAGAAATTGATATTAATTTCTTAAGAATTTTCTTCAAAAAAAAAAAAACTAATCCTAAATTTCATAAAATGCCACCTCCTATTTTAATCCAACTATCTATTTTTAAATCCAACAAAAAAAAAAAGGACGAATCCTAAAATTACCCGAATTCTTAAAATCTCACTCCCACACAACTTTATAATTCCTAGCAACTAGATGCATATATATACTCTCAAAGCTCAAATTTGTAAAGGTCCATCTCTTGACTTTACTCTATTTTTGTTTGAGTAAATTTGTGCGCTTATACATATTTTTATTAATGGACAGTTTTTAAATAAATCAAAGAAGGCGAGATATAAGTAAATGTATTAAGCTAATAAGTATAATATATCCAAAATTAAGTCAAGCCAGATATAAATCAATAAAGTGACCGTGCTAGAATCACGGGACTCGAGGGGTGCCTCACACCTTCCTCTCGGTCAACAGAATTTCTTATCTAAATTTCTAGTTCGCAGACCAACAAAAAAATAGAGTCAAACTTCCTTTTGAACATGGGTTCAAATAAGGTGACTTGGAACATCAAAACTCAATTTCAAGTGACGACTCTGAAATAAAATAATTCCTTTTCGAAATCTCATTTTAATTGGATAAACACTAAATTCAAAACATTCAATTTGGAAAAAATAGGGGTGTGACAGATGTTTTCATCCTTGGAAAAGTTGATAGTTATAATTCCAACTAATTAAGATAAACCTTAAAAGAGAAGTATTGAAAACACTCGTAAATTTGGCATGAATTATTAATTTCATTTTTGAACTATTGGCAAACTTAAACATACCCCTTTACTTGATTAATTGAACATAAATACATTTGATCTTGCAACATGAGTGAAATACACCCCTAATTTCTCGTTAAGTTTAGAAGTGTTTTTAATACTTCTTTCGGTTTTTTATTAGGAGTCTTATACTCTTACAAGAGTTTGAGACCACTTGTGGTGCTATGTGGTAGATATAATGTGTGTCTGAATTTAGTTAATCAAGTAAAAGAATATTTTTAAGACTATCAATAGTTCAAAAACAAAACTAACAATTTGTACCAAGTTCAGAAATATTTTCAATACTCAATTATTCAGAGATAAAACTAACAATTTACACAAAATTGAGTAACGTCGTCAATATTTTCGTGAGCCTTGAAAGATCATAATATCCTTTCAAGTACATTATTTGAACCCAATAAGAGAACACCAAGTGGCTCATTGATATACCATCCTCTTTAAAGTAAACTCAAACATTATGTCATCTTTGGATCCTTAGATTGTCGGCAATCCTTTGCTTAGCTGTTATATTGGCTTGTTTTATCCAATACATTTGTTTACTTCCTATTGGTCAAATCATTTGTCCCATCATTATAGAGAAATTAATAATTAGCGCGACTTATCACTTCCAACATTATTATTATTATTATTATTATTATTATTATTATTATTATTATTATTAATAATCATCATTTTGTTATTTTAATGTTTCATAGTACTTTTTGTAATTTATAATTCCTCCTTCCATATATTTACGTGATATTATTTGATTTGATTTAAAATTTTAAAAAAAATTCAATATTTATAGTCCAAATTAAACCTTAAATATTCATGGAAAAATTAACTATTTTATTAAAGATAAAAAGAATTTAATATTAAATTGTTTAATATCTCAAAAGGCCATTCAATTTAACAAAATTTATCTAATAAAATTATTAAATTTTATTTTATATCAATAAAATCATCCGACTCGAAGTTTTTGTATTAAAAAATCATTCAATTAAATTTAGAGGAACTTTCGCATATAGCCTCTCAAAAATAGTCTAATTACGTTCCATAGCTATAGTTTGCTAATTACGATTCGTAGCTACATGTTATAGGGAGGAGAGTGGCGAGCGAGACTGGGAGAGGGAGGAGAGAGGCGAGCGAGAGAGGGCAAAGAGTGGGAGAGAGGTGAATTGTATATGTATATCGGTTAGATACTGTATTTGTATATTCTGGCGAGAGAGATTGGGAAAGGGAGGAGAGAGGCGAGCGAGATTGGGAGAGGGAGGAGAGAGGCGAGTGAGATTAGGAGAGGGAGGAGAGAGGCGAGCGAGAGAGGACAATAATTTGTACAATTCGCATCTCGTTTGTATAATTCGCAAGTACGTTTGTTTAATTCACGTGTTTTGTATAAATGAGTAATATAAAGTCTGGAATTATACAAATATAATAAAACTCGAAATAACGAATTGATACAAACATAAACATATATGAACTTTAAACAATTATACAAAATATATTATACAAATTACATTATATAAATTATATTATACAAAATTCAAAAACTACGCGTTTATACAAACTTTAAAAAGTTATACACAAAAAGATTGAATGTTTATGATGACAAAACTGAAAAGCCAAAGGAAATCATCGTCATATACAAATACAAACAATCGTATACAAATATAAATCAAACAAAGAATTGTTAGCTGCAAATTATACAAATATGGTGAATTATACATATACAAACGTGACTAATTATACAAACTCAAGACAGCCCACATAATTAATATATAATATTAATCACGAGTGATAATTATAACAAATTATAACTATGATAAATAATTAAGTTATCATAAAAAGCCATGCTTTTAAAAATTTTGGTCCATATTCCCCGGCTGTCACCGGACAACAGTTGGATCCAAGAAATAACAATTGAATTTCATTCACTGTTTAATATTATTATATGCTCATCACTTCCCTAATTGAATTCCAGTTAACTAGGTAGTGGATATATATATATATAATTCACTTACTAAAAATAATATTAAAGGAGTCAATAGGAGTCCTATCCTAAATGTGAACACACGTGAATAATAATGAATTCTACGGTCTACAGTTAGGCCTAATTTGATAGTTATGCAGATATTAGTTATGCAAAGTTTAATAATGTGAGACTTAGTTATTATACATGTATTGTATTTATATATTAATTTATGTATAAGCTATATAATGTTCAATAGTAAATAATGAAAAAAGTTTATGTTCATTATTTTATGCTAGATAAAAGATGGAAATATACATAATACTTATATATATAACTAATACTTACATTAATAATCAGTTATCAAATGATAGTAAGAAATGTGTCTAGGATATGTAGAGAACACAATACTTATTTGAAATGTTCCTAGACAAAAAACAATTAAAGGATAAATCGAGTCAGATTTGTTTAATTAAATATAAATATAAATTATTTTATTTAATATAAAGTTTATTAATTAAATAAATCGAGGAACAAAGTCATTTTATTTAAAATTATTTTTATTTTTATTTCCTTTTTAATAACATCATCCGTGATTTCTAATTTTAATTTTTGTGCAAAAAGAAAATTCTATGTAAACCCATGAAATAGGTGCATTACATAATGGAAGGAAGAATATAACTCACATAATTCAAATTATGCATTATTTATTGGGGGGCCCGCCCATAGATTGATATAATAACTGATGATCTTTTATAAAAAATAAAAACAGTTGGTTCAAGTGGTTGGTTAGTTTTTACAACTTGGTAGAAAGGTTCCTCCGGCGAGAAAAAAACACTTGGCATTGTGAGCAACTGGGGAAAATGATAAAGAGAAAACTGAAATTCAAGGGTAGAAAAGGCGAGAGGATGTCCGGTGACGAGGATGAGTTGAAGGAAGAGGTGATTGAATGGGAGATGAGGCCCGGCGGAATGTTAGTTCAGAGAAGGAGTGATAATTCCGACATTCCAATTACTCAGAATTTGCGGATTCGTGTGGCTTATGATGCTGCGCGATATGAGATCTCCGTTAATCCTCACGCCACTTTTGGTAAAAATCTCTAGCTCTTTTGATTTGAAAATATGAATGTTTTTCAATTTGACATGAAGCAGTATTCATTCATATTGAGTATTTTGAAGTAAAAGGAGCTAGAGTTGGTTGGTGCAGGGGAATTGAAGAAGGTATTAACAGAAGAAACAGGGTTACAACCTGGAGAACAAAGATTAATATGCAGGGGAAAAGAAAGAGAGAATGGAGAATATTTAGACATGTGTGGAGTGAAAGATAGATCAAAAGTAATCCTGATCGAAGATCCAGAAAGCAAGGAGAAAAGATTCATACAAATGAGAAAGAATGCCAAAATCCAAACAACACATCGCTTCATTAACGACCTCTCCATCCACATTGATAAACTTGCTCAACAGGTACCATCATAAATTGTTCTTTCAGATTGTATATTTCATGATGAAAAATCCAACCAAATACTCCATATAACACGCAACAACACCCAAACGTTACCAACAAGAGTTATTTCTTAAACAACATGAAAACAAATATAGTGAACACAGAGAGTATTTGTGTCATTCAATATCGTGTAATTTGTCGCTTTTTCAAGATTAGCATTGATTATTTGTGCCAATAATTTATTTATACAATCAAGTTACATATTACATAAATTCTTATAGTAAATATTAATTGACTGCTTGGTAGGTACGAAATGTTTTTTTCAAAAAAAATATAACTTTTTTTTTATAACTAAATATTATATCATTGATTATAAAATAGAAAATTCAGAGTTAAGTTTTTTAGAAATTTTGGAAAATATATTATTCTTTTTAGGATAGATTTTAAAAGAAAATGGTGGGGAAGAGAGAATATAAGGCAGTTGAAAGGGTAATTATTACTCATAATAGCTGGCGGAGAAGTGATGGGACCTAACTGCACGAATTATTTTTCTTTGTGTCCTGAATCGTACAAAGACTCTTTACCACCCATAGGCCTGTGGGGTCTTTTCTAAGTAAACAGTAAAGTATTTAAATCCGAACAAAAGAACAAGTCAAGACAGAAATATATATTTAACAGTTTCTTATATTAGGGAAGATAATTTCATAGATAATTTATTTATTTAACTTAAGTATCACCCTTCAATAAAATTGTATAATGGCTAATACGAAATTTAAAATTAATGAATCTACATCACATATAAGTCGTAGCTAGTCAGTCAGTGATGGAATCATGGAACTAACATTACATAATCTTTGTCAAATTGGACAATTTTTTTTTAAGATTGACCTTTCAGAAAGAATTAATTTGAGTAGTTCGGTAGTTGATTTGGAGGTGAATTATGCAGATATTAAATCATGCATAAGTAATATCATGTTTGGTAGTCAGTTAGGAGGTAAGTTATTCATGTATAAAATTAATACGATGTTTGATTTGCAATTTAGAAATCTACATAACTAATACATATAGAATAAGTTATTAGACAATTTATATATTATTTTATGCAGAACAGAAGGTGAAATAAATAATACATGTATAACTAATATATGAATAATTACATATTGCATAAAATAATTTAATTTAGAAATCTACATAACTAATACATATAGAATAAGTTATTAGAGAATTTATATATTATTTTAGGAATAACAAAAGGTGAAATAAATAATACATGTATAACTAATATATGAATAATTAAATACCGCATAAAATAATGTATAAAAATTTTATAACTAATCTTTACCTTACTAATAGCTTCATTACTCTAACTAGCTATCGGCTACCAAATGACCCTTGGTATCTTGTTTTCATAATATTCATGATCATTAGTGTGCTTTGTTTTCATTAATAAAAATAATAATCTTTGTAGATATCTGCGATTGAAAAGTCAATTGGAAATGGGAAGAAAGTAGCAGAATTACAGATCACCACTTTGATTGAGATGTTAATGAGACAAGCTGTCAAGTTGGATAACATCTCTTCTATAGAAGGAGATGCATGTTCCCAGAATAATTTGCAGGTATTCTTTCTCATATTATTTTTGTTGAAAAAAACTTAATGTACCAATATCTCATGCAGTTTATGGGGTTACGGCGCATGTGCGTACATGAGAAACTAGTATATATTAATTTATATATGCACCTTATAGAACATAAGTGGGTTGGGGCACGTTGATCACATGCGCAAGCGCAACTTTCCTATGTGATACATACCCTGTTCAAATCGATAATGCCTCATTTTTATAATCTGTTTTTATGTTTTAAAACTATTTTGCATTTAGGTTTAGGAAAATAGAAATGAGGGAGCCAAGATTCGAATTGGGTAAATTCATACACTTTGTGCACAATATTAGCTACTAAGCTTCTTTCTCAATTGTTTCATTTGTGTTAAAGTTTAAATATTAATTATCATAGAAACTATATTCTGATTCATATACTTGTGTTTTCGTCACTGTCACCGATTCAAAATTATATTACCCTCGGGTCATCATTGAAATTTTTATTGTCATTTATGTTAAGATAATGGTGTCTTCATCATTTTTAAATCTTGAATTCGTCTTTGTTTCTAGATCTATATGCATTGTCTAAAACCTGGACAATGACTACTTCCAATTTAAAGTGTCACTTATCTTTGCACAATTTGGACTAATTGACTTACGAAAGGACCATTGAGGAATATAGTTGGATGGATTAATCTCTCCAATATTTTCCATTCTTAATAATAATAACTAGAAGATGAATTGAGCTTAGATGGGGGAAAACAACCAACATTAATGGATGAATAGAAATGTATTATTCACATGATGCGGAAATAAGTAAGTGAAAGATCAATTGTATTAATGTTAAGCTACACTATTTATACAACATGGAATGAAAAATATCTAATCTTTAATCTGCTTAGCTTAGACCACGATAAAAGGGGCTCTTGGCTAACACTTGTAACTAACAACCTAAGTTCTACTGACTAAACGACTATACTGACTAATCAGAGTACAACAGAAAAGCTAAGTAGTACAACTTATAAATAATCTCAGTACCCACTCACCCAGCCTATCAAGTGGAAAGAGTGGAGAATATTGCTAACTTGTGTAGAAGTTAATGAGTGGCAGAAACATGATGGAGTGATATGAGCCCTTATTACAAGATGAAAACGGAAACTCGCAGTCGCTATTCTTTGGGTGCACAGGGTAAAATCTCCGCTCCTACGTAATAGCTGGCAAACCACATAGGAGATGTAACCTGCACTAGGCAAGCCCGGTGCGATGAGCTCGACCCATAAGGCAAACTCCTTGCTTTCGCTGGCAAGGGGTTTCGAACTTGAGACCTTCAAACTGGAAGTCCCAAGCCCAAACCAAGGGTGGCCCTTATTGCAATTTATCCCTCACAAATTGACAATTCACTTTTGTATACTTAGTTCTCTCATAAAAGAGAGAATTCTTGGCAATGTAAAGGGACAATTGGTTATCACAATGGACACGAGTAGGAGCGGATCATGAAAATTTCATTTTTTTGAAATAATATGTTTAGCCTGACATGTTTACCCACAATTTTTAGGGGATCTGTATTCAGCTGCTACTGATGACAATTAGACAATCCCTTGCTTCTTTGACTTCCAACTTATATGATTGTTTTTTAGTAGGATTAAATAACCACTAACTGATCTTCTTGAATTAGGGAAAGATGCTGAATCAGAGTCACAAAAGCTCCAAGTGTGAAATTAGGACCATTAGACATGAAGATCCCTAGAGTTGAATCCTTTTCCAAATACCCCAATATATGAATAAAACAACCTATAAGTGGCGTTGTCTTGGTTCCTGCATGAATTGACTCAAGTGTTGAACTCCATAAGTTATGTCAAGTCTGGTGTTGATTAGGAACGTCAATTTTTCAACTAATTTTATGTAATGTGTAGTGTCTTCCAATTGAATACCCTCTCTGGCCTTGAGTTTTACATTTGGATCAAGATGAGATGTGAAACTATTGTATCCTATACAATCATATCCTTCAAGAGATCAAAAAAATAAATTCTTTGGGAAATGGTGACCCCTTATTCTTTGTGGAAGATATCAAAATCTAGAAAGTTGTGTAATTTACCTAAGTCTTTGATTTTGAAATTGTCACTGAGGAAAGTTTTTAGTTCCCTAATCTTATTTTAATAGGTTCTAGTTATTAAATCATCATCCACACATATAAAAACAAATATTGCTAAAGGTCGTTTCTCTTGTGAAATAGTGAATAATTATTGAGAGAACGGTTGTAACCATTGGAGTAGGTTACCTCAATGAGCTTATCATACAATTGTTTGCTTTCTTGTTTCAGACCATACAAAAACTTGTTTAACATGTACACTAAATTGGAATTATCATTGACTAGCCCTTATAGGACTTTCATATATACTTCTTCATGCAAATCCTCATGAAGGAATGCATTCTAATTGATGTATGCACGAGCCTTTTTACACTGCAACAACTACTAGAGATCTCACTGTGATCATTCTAATGACTGAAGAGAAGGTCTTTGTATAATCAATTTTCAGCTGTTGAGTGTACTTCTTTACTACAAGTCTTGCTTTAAATCTCTCTATGCTTTCATCGCCCTTATGTTTAATCTTATATACCCACTTATATTCAATAAGTTTTTTATCATTTGGTAAGGGAACTAATCCCAAGTATGGTTGAAATATAAGGCGTTAAACTCATGTGTCATAGCTATTTACCAAGCGGTATTGAGGGTTGTCTCCTCATATGAGTTCGATTCACATTCATGAAAATAATTTTAATCAATTTCTGAGTATCATCGATCAACAAGTTAAGTAAGTGTGTTGTGATGGTTTATGAAGAACAAGGCATCGGAAGAAAAAAACGAAATGAGGAGCAGTCTGACTAGTAAATTTAAGAGTAGGAAAAGAATGATATAGTCCTTGAGTGAGAGTTTTGGATTGAGTAATTGGTAGAGACCTAGGATTGGCTATAGCAGTAGGAGGCATATGATTAGGCATGGGACTTTAACTTTTTTTTATCATCATGATTATGTTCTAAATATGTATCTTCATATTCAATGAAGTGGTCGAAAGGAAAAACAACATAATGAATGGAAGGAAAAGGCAAAGAAATATTAGTGCATGTAAAAAAAAAAAAATTTCATCAAATGTGACATCTTTGGAAACATCAGTCTTTTTGATGTCCAAACTTAAGACTTTGTAACCTTTTGTTCTAAAGGGGTATCCAACAAAAACACGTGACATGTCTCTATGGAATAAACGTCTAAAGGTTTTTAGATTATATAGTTAAATTTCTTTCCATACAATATTGTAAAAGCACATTTATTTTTGAGGTAGAATGTGGAAAGTCTATTGATAATATGTGTAAATGTAAATAAGCATTCCCCCAAATACTTTTCTGGCATTTTGGATTGGAATAGTAGTGTTATAGTTATTTCTAACAAATAAATACCTATGTTTTCATGAATTATTCTTCTAATGTCTGCCTTTGGCTTGAAAGAAGTTGCTGGCTTTTGTATTGACAAATTCCAGACCATAGTCCGGTCTTATTAACTTAATACTAGCTTCAAATTTGTTTTCAACTAGGCTTGTGAATGCCTTAATCGCTAGTAGAGCATTTTGTTAGGGCCGAAATAATTAGGTTTCATGCAGAAGCTAGCAAAGCAAACCTCGAAAGACCACGAGTAAGATGACAAGCGAGAAATATATCAAAAGACACAAAGATTTAACGTGGTTTGGTCAATCGAACTCGTCCACAAAGGAGATAAGCAATCCACTATATAAATATGATAATACAAAATATAGAGAGAAATAACCTCAATCAATTCACTCGGAATACATGGGAGGTCCACACAAGTGATAACATATCACTTGTGTCCCACAAATTCTCCCCTAACCAAAACTCTCAAAGCCCCTAGGACTACATTGTGAATGCTGATTAAATTAGAAGGAACAAGTCTCTATTTATAGAGTTCTAAACCTTTTCCTACAATGAAAGGACTAGCCACTCCTAAACTTTTTCCTAAAAGAAAAACCTATTTATGGTAAGAAACTTAGGGCAATTAATACCAACACATTTTTCTCTTACAAGATAACTATGAGTCCAAGTGGATCTACCATATTCATCCAACATTGTAAAAAAAATACTTGTAGTTGTCATGTGTGGGCCATATATCAATGTGTAGTACTTAAAAGATTTGGTTTGTGGAACTTGTTCTCAAAGGAAAAGGTAATATGATTTATCTAATCATGGGAAAAATAAAGCATATGAAAGGTTATTTGGGGAAAAGCAAGCAGGTATATAGGTGATATTCTTTATTTTTTCCATAGGAACATTTCCTAATCTATTGTGACCCAATAATTCAACAACATTTCCTTAAGACACAAGAATTTATAACATGAATCTCGTGCACTTTATTTATATCAGACACATTCAGAAAAAGTAATTTCAATGCACTTTATTGAGAGTAGGAACAACATTGAAAGTAGGAACAACAAGACTACTATGGTGAGCACAGTCGGTAGAACAAGAGCGTGAAACTGAATTAGTAAAATAAGAATTTATGTCAGAGACTCCTATCTGAGTGCATGGAGTTCCTCAAGAATTGTGAGCACAAAAGATATATCGTTCATCCTTTACTTAACAATGTCCAGAGGTCCGCAAATGTCAATCATTATCAATAAATGATGTTATACCTTTGCTATTTATGGTAAGACAATGTACGAAAATCAAATTGTATTCGAATGAAGGTATAAAATGAACTATCTACAAGATAATCTCAGAAGTCGGAGCCACATTTCCAATCACTGGTCTATGAAAAGTCATGTGAGTAAATTGATGGAATGTATGCATCCACTAATGATCACAGGACCAGGTCCTTTAGTGCAGTTTGAATGTGAAAGTAAATGACCAGAAGTAAATAGACACACAAGATTTTACGTGGAAACCTCCTTGCTCAAGGGAGTAAAACCACGACCTGCCACGCAGGATTTTCAACTGTTTCACTAATCTCCAAGCAAAAGTGAAATACAGACTTCAACTACAACAATGAGACTAAACTCTTAATCTCACACTAAGTAATGCGCCTATTACTTACTGAGCCAAAGCAATACACTCATTACCCACTATATTAACTATCACTAATCAATATAGACTTCAAATGTATGACACAAAGTTAACTCTAACAATGTTCTTACCCGACTCACACAAAGGTTTGAAACGTTTCTTATATGAGTGAAACGAATCCTACAAGTTTAGAACAAATACAAGCAATCAAAACAAACAACAAGTATGGAAAGCAATTCTTCAGTTGATCAGGTCCCTTGCTGTATTTTTGTTTGAAGCTTGATTTCTCTCTCTTTGAATGAATGAGTTGATACAAGTTGTTTGTCACTTGATTATATCACACAAAAAGAATTGTTGACCAATGGACAAACAACCTCGTCCATTTCTATTGGTTAAGTACGTTGACTGTTTCACCAACACACTGACACAACATCTTTCTAGCTGTACACCATATTGTACCTAGATGAGAACACTCTGCAGAAAATCGGGTCCCTGCATTTGTGAGGATCATCAAAACAACGGGAAACCCATCATTTTCCCCCTTTTGATGATGACAAACAAACCACCTCACATGAGTTGCATTCATTCAATTCAATTTCATTCCCCCTATCGTCAGTTCCCCCTGTCAACATTCTCTAATTCTAAAACAAGCCCAACAGTTTAAAATATACCCCTTTTGACATCGTTGAAAAGGAGAAACAGTAAACATACACAAGTTGCATGCAAAATTGTAAGGAATTCAAAGCCATAGGCCACACAGTACATGAGCATGCAGGCAAAAATAGAGAAGATAAAATTACAACAAACAAGGCAAATTAGATTATAATGTCATATCACAAAACTGGCCACTGAAGTCAGCCAAAACAGTACATTGCCACTACAATTTGAAGATAGGGGAAAAACAAAAGACATTGAAGACTTAAGGATTAATACAACATACACTTATAGGACGGAGGGGGACGAGGAGAGAAGGACTGCCACACAAGATTCAGGCGAGAGTTAGCATCAACATGTGCCTGAATGAATTGCTTGCTGAGGGAATTGACTTCCTCACTGAGTGAGGCATTTGACTCAAGCAGCCACGCATTTTTAGCCCTCAATTTTTCGACTTCCTCCTTACTGTCAGAGCTAGTACCAGGTCCTTGAGAGATAGCCTGTTGAAGCTGGGCCCTAAGTCTAGCAATTTCCACATCCTTTCCACTCAAAACAACCGTGAAATCCTCCAACTCACGCTTGAGAGTGTCCTATTTCTCAAGAAGCTCAGAGACAGGGGATTTGGCCTTGACGTTACCCTCAACATACTCACATTCCAAGAGTGTGGCTGCAGAAAATGTTTGTTTTATTGTCCCTACCACTCCCCTGCCAAGAGGCACCCCAAAGTGTTCGAACACATGATTCAAGAGGTACCCATAGGGTATTCTATGCTTGGCATTCTTCCAGGTCACGACTCTATGCATGTGCTCAAGCATAATACCAGGGAGGCTAATAGCTACAAGTTCGTCCAGCTGCTCCATGAGAAATAAGTCTGCTGCGGATGCCACTATTCTCTTTTCACTTCTAGGCAAGACCACCTGGTTGACAAACTCAAAGAATAGCTGATACTCTCCCTTGAAAAACTTTTTAGGAATCCCAGCACATTTCACATCCCCATACTTGGTAGCATGTTGAAAAAACTCAGTAGAGGGCCTACATCATTCAACGGACCTGATCCCTTGAGAAGGAACTCCCAGTATAATTCCCAAACTTTCTTTACTCAAGGTAATCCTCACTTCTCGCACAATTGTCTGAATCCCACCATCATCAAGGAGTTCCATTTTGTAGTAGAACTCGCGTACCTCTGGCTCATGTAGGTATGGCACTGGACACTCAAACAAGTATTCCCAACTTTGCAAGGAAACAGAATCATAGAGAGTGCACATACCCGGTTCTGTGAGAATTTCAGAATCAAACACCATGCCATTGAGTACTTTCTGCCTTTTAAGTTCAGCAATGCGTTCCTCCCTAGTCGGTACCTTCTCTTCATCTGTTCTTTGTGCAGTCGGACCTGGTCCCTTGACAGATTTGGATTTAGAAACAGCCCTGGTGGTAATCCTTGCCCCTTTTGGCTGGAGGTTTCTTACTAGATTTAGTGCTCCCCTGAGCCTTTATACGCTGCTCTTCCGCCTCATTTTGCCTTTTGGCCACAACTCTAACAATATCTTCGGATTCAGTTCACTTGAACTTGTCTCCTAGGTTAACAATATGGGGTTTTCAATAAGCACACTGTCAATCTTTCTTTCCCTTCGATTTTTGACTGTTTGAACCTTATTTGATACCATTGCATCCCCAAGTAGCTTTTGAGCAGTACCCCTTGTCACATACTTCCTGTATTCTCCCCTATTTGTGGATTCAACCACCTTCCCTTTCCCTTTCCTCTTCCTTTTATTTTCAGACTCAGTAGGTACGTCAGGACCTCTAGCCTCAGGTGTAGTTTTAGTTCCTGCAACATCAGAGGCAGACACAGTTGAAGCATGTGCTCCTCTAACACCTTTTCTTGACAAAAAGAGAGGGACTTCTAAATCGTCTGCTTCACTAGTAACTCTCACAATTTCAGGAGTTTGGTAAAACACAAGTTGAACTTTGTGAGGGACCTGTTCTAGTGACCTACACTCAGCCTCTAAGAACTGTGCCTAAATATCTCCTCTGAATGATGCCAGACTTTGTACCCCTAGTTCCTATGTAGCAGCCAAAATATTAGACTTCGTTCCCTTACCCTTAGGTAAATCCCCATCGAAAAGCCTTTCAAACATAGTGGAGGATACAGGATCTGGTTCCAGATCTTCAGTAGGTATCTCAGTGGCAGGATTGACAACTGACTAAGCCTTAGAATTTAGAGAATCCTTCCCTGATTGAACTAGCGTTGGAGAACAGGGTACGTTTTCCACATATTTGGGTAAAGGAGATTCTAACTCTTCAGTGTGGGGTGTGAGGGTTTCACCAAGCCCACACACTTGAGTAGATGGAGAAGCCTCCATGGGAAGAGTTGAGAAATTGAAGGAACTAGGGTTTTCAATTTCTTGGGAGAGAGGAGAATTGGAGGGAGAGGAGGTATTTGACATTTTTCAAGAAGAGGACAAGAACAATCTGAGATGAAGAGAGAAATTTTGAAAAGAGAGAGCGAGAGAGTATTTGATTTGTTTGGATACCACATAGATGAAGAAAGAAGAATTATTTATGCTTGGTATCGGGTCCTTGAACAGAGGCGACCCTTGGTTTTTAAACTGAAAAGACGTCTGTAACTGACACAAGAAATGGGGAGATGACACGTGGCAGTGGCTATTGACAGAATACAGTGAAGTGAAGTGATACTAACCTTGCAAAAGGACCAGGTCCCTTGCTATAAAAAGCCCTGGCTGTTATGATTAGATCTTCACTTGAGCCGGAATGCCATGAGTGTATACCTGCAGTGAGGTACCAGAGATGAATTCACAAACAATAAGCAATAAAACAAGTATAGATACCTGCCCTCCTTAGCATAGTCAAACAAGAAGCTGTATGCAAATTTGTTGTGAAATCAGTTTAGCTTGTGCATTCCCATGCTCAATATGTTCTTGATAAAGTACTCTTTGCTTAGTGCCTTGGTGAAGATGTCAGCAACTTGGTCCTCCGTCTTACATAATCTCATCACTACATTTCCCTTGTCAACATTGTCTCTAAGGAAATGGTGTCTCACATCAATGTGCTTGGTCTTCTTATGCTGAACATGATTCTTTGCCATGTTCATTGCACTTGTGTTATCACACATGGGAGGTATAATATATGTGAGGACACCAAAATCTTCAATCTGTTGCTTGATCCATAAAAGTTGAGCAGAACATGAAGCAGCAGCCACATACTCAACTTCAACAGTGGGCAATGCTACTGAAATCTGCTTCTTAGTTCCCCATGAAATCAGTGATGACCCCAAAAAATGTGCCAGGCCAGAGGTGCTTTTCCTGTTAACAAGAAAACCTGCATAATCAGCGTCAGCATATCCAATTAAATCAAACGAATCCCCAGAAGGATAGAATAGGACTAGGTCCTGAGTTCCCTTCAAGTATCTTAGGATCCTTTTTGTTGCCTTCAAGTGTGACTCTTTTGGAGCTGCTTGAAACCTAGCACACATCCCCACACTAAATACTATATCTGGTCTGCTTGCAGTAAGATAGAGGAGAGAACCAATAATTCCTCTATACATTGTTTGATTCACATTAGTGTCTGCATCATCCTTGTCGAGTTTGGCATTGGTGTTCATTGGAGTATCAAGTATTTTGGCCTCCTGCATGCTGAATTTTTTTATTATTAGCAGGGGAATCTGTAAACTCATTTTCATTATCAGATTCGGAGTCCATATAATCAGATTCAGATCCTGAAGTGTGTAACAAACCATATATCTGATCATGCAATTCATTATCAAGTGCAAGAGATTTAAGCTTTTCAAGCTTACAATTTGGAGCAATATGACCAAACTTACCGCATTTATAACACTTAATATTAGTGATATCACGTTTAGACCTGTTCTTTGCAAATCTAGTCGATTTCCTATAAGCTTTTTTGGCGTCTCGATACGCTCTCTTGCTATCACGGTACTCTTGAGTCCTGTATCTCCTTTTCCTATAAGGTTTTTCAGGGTTGGATGCCTTCTGCTTCTAGGGAGAAGAAGAGGGTGGTCCA
>JAJONR010009384.1:0-40734 GCA_029582245.1 Solanum etuberosum
TTTTAATAATGTCATCCAAATTCTTTAAAAAAGCTTATACAGGAAAAATGGTGTTGGGCGGGCGGTGTCAAATATGAGAATCAGCGTTAAACAATCACATATGGTTGGGAATCCAATCCCCCCCCCCCCCCCCAACAACAACAACCAAACTCTTATACATCTTTGTTATTTTCTTGATAATCGAGAAATTCTCGAGGGCCGGTTGGTGCACAGTTCGAAACCCGGTGGATAATGGATTCACTCCTCTACCTTTCTTCATTTAAACACTAGGCTTTTATCTGTGACAGGGTTCAAACCCATGACATGCACCATTTTTGTCATTTTAAAGGTAGTCCATCTCTTCTCACACAATCAAACCGAAATATAGATCAACAAAGAGAGAGGATAACCCCCAATATACTTATAATACATGTTCCTCCATATCAAAAGCATAAAATTTCTATCTAAAATGAGTTTCCCTCTATATGAAAGTACTATCACTTCTCAGGTAAAGATGAAACTGCTGTAGCAGCATAAGTTTACAAAATCAGTTGTTTATCTTTTAGGGTTAACTGACATAAAAGTTGTAGTCTAACAGGACAATTTTCCCACAATAATATCAGCATTAAGATATTGGAATGAAGTTGGCCTCTAAAAATGGCACCAACTAAGCTCCCATTTGACCATAGATTTTGAGAGAAAGATTTAAAAAAAAAAAATTGAAAAATTGTTTGTTCTTGAAAGATTTCAAGTTCCATAAACTAGCCCAAACCAATCGGCCCTCAAGTTGCACTCACAAAATGTCAAAAAATTTCAAAGTAAAATCCCAAAACTATTTTTTTCCCCCAAGTTTCCACTAAATCTATGGCCAATTGCTAGCTACGTCTTAGCCCTTACACACAGAGGGCGGTTCCAAAGCTTTAGGTACGTGTTTCTGGAACATATTTGATTGTGAACTCAGTTATCATTATAAATCAATTTGAGATTATTGCATCAACCCATAAACTTCAAATCCTGAATCCACACAATATATTTATATATGGCAGAACAAATGGAGAAATTGTTGTTGGTATAAATAAGAGCATAGAGGAAAGGAAACCTGAAATAATGTTGTGAGAAGCACAGAAATTGCGGAAATCAAAGTCCAGTAATGGGTAATCACACTCCAAACACCTCAATGCCGCCATCACTTTTTCCAGTTTCTCAAAACCCACTTTTTCTTCTTTATTCTTTGGCGGGTAATATAAACAAGATGGAGGGAAGGCCGTGACATGTAAAAAAAAAAAAAAAAAAGTGCATAGGAAAAATAATTAAGTATTCATGAAGAATTAAAGGTATGTTCCCAAGCTAATTCTACTAAACAAAGGATTTGGTGAATGGTAGCTCCAACAAATAATATTATATTAATTTAAAAAAAATATATATATAAAATATCTTGTTTTATGAGAGAATACAGATTCACATGCCATATTTAATTTTATAAGAAAGAGATGTGCTGAGGATAAAGAACATACACCAAATGTCATTCACCAACCGAATGTGGAAAAACTAAAAAAATATTTTCTTCCATATTGAACTACTTGGTTAGTGGGAGAATTTGAACTTGGGATAGCTTGGTTGGTGAGAGAATTTACCATTCATTTGATTGATAGATGCAAAGAATTCAACTAACTAACTAGAATTTCACGAGTTAATGCAAAAAAGTAAACCATAATTTTGTCTTTTGATCAAATTAGGTTCAGTAGTTAGAGTAATGCTTTCATAGGTAGAACTTACATTAAATATCATTGACTCTAATATTTAATAACCCTTTAGGTTGATCATGACTACTATTGAACAAAAGATGCAGAAAATAGCAAGCTGCAAACACAAAAGAGCTTAAAGAGAAATAAGTACACCAATAGATGAAAGTTGTTTAAAGTTAAAACTTAATAACAAAAGATCAATTAAACTAAGATATTATTGTAAAAACTGAAGAGCCGCGAAGATACTTGTTCCGAACACCATAAGGTCTAGAACAATAACCACAATTCCGAAACCTCTAACCATTACTCTCTCTTATTACTAAGTCTAAAGTAGGGAAACTTGGTGACGATCAATCAGTTTGGTGGTGGGAAGAACACCTCTTCTGCAGTTCTCTTGGAGCTGAAGTGCTTCTCTACCTCTGGTGCAACCTTGAAAGAGGCCTGCAGAACTTGTGGGGATAGAGACTTCCATGGTGAAACCTTTCCAGCCAAGTTTGTGAACTTTGGGCTGTTACATAACAAATAGTTAAGGTTAGAATCTATTTTAGCATAACAGAAATTGTAATTTGACATCAACAAAACAAATGTAAAAACATACTTGGGCGTAGTGATGATGGAGAACCAATCCATGCCATCAGGATCGGCAATCTTCGAGACAACACAGAACCTCGGAACAATGAATAGATTACCAGGCTTGAGATGTGTTTCAAGAATACGCTTACCATCAGGGCCAACAACCTGAACTCGGCCACTGCCTCTGACAATGTAGGTGACTTGAAGGGCTGAGTCACACGAGAAACCGGGAGAGCACATAGCACTTCCGTTCAACCTAACAAGATCGGCACCAGTTCCAACTTCGCCAACCAATGGCAAGTTCTTGGTATTCAAAACAACAACCCTTCCACCACCCTTGATATCAACATCCAATGGAGCTTCCTCACAGTTGAGAACCATGCCATCCCTGTTGGCTCGCTTAGGCTCAGGCATTTGGAAGCCTGCATCGAGCTTCACAATGCCCTTAGCAGTCTGGGAGCTAACTAGAGTCTTAGCAACACTCTCTTCTACATCCCATGCCCTGCTAACAAACTCAGTTGAGAAACCGGTGAAAATTCCATTGGAGCCGGTCAAGTACATGTCAGTAAATGAACCAGCCTTGTGTGCAGTTTTGGTATCACCAAGGAAGAGAACCACAAGTTCAGGGTCCTCTTTGTTGTACCACCATGTTACAACACCAAAAGGAAGGGCAATAGAATCACCCTTCTTAATGGCTACCACCTTCTCGTCTTTTTCCGGAAGAACAATTCCAGCAACTCCACTACCTGATCCATGTAATGTATTCAAATTATTAAGTGGCTAAAATAAACTCATCTAAGTATACAACAACAACAACATTCCCAAGGTATATAACCAAAAAGCAAACTGCAAGACCAATGAATCAACTCTCTTTTTAATAGTCTCAATTTATGTGTGACACAGAGTTAAAGAAAAAAACCCAAGATCAAATTGTTTTATCATGGATCACACAAGCCCTAGATCACGAACCCAAACCATCAAATCCAACCCATATTTTTAAAAAAAAAAAGAGCAAAACCCCACTAATCAAAACAACAGGATTCATAAACAGAAACCCCAAATAAGAACAAACCACGAATCAAAACAACAAAATAGAACGAAACTCCCTTATTAAAAATGAAAAAAAGCCCCAAAATTGTTACCTTGAAGAACATAGGCGACCTTAGCGGAATCAGAGTAACGAGGCAAAGCATAGCCATTCTTTGTAAGAGCAAGTTTCCCAGCGCCAATATTTCCTTCCTTCAACATGGGAAGCTCATTAGGACACCATGCATGATAAGAACCACCATCTCCTCCATAAACTTGCTTAGCCAACTTTGGGGTTAGATCAATATCCATATCTCGAAAAACTAAGAAAATTGATTAGTAATTAGCAAAAGCAGAAACAGAGAGGAAAATCAGGTGAGTGTTAACTCAATGAGAGTTTGCTATTTATAGACTGAAAATTGCATACCAAAATTCCGTTAGTGATGGAAACAGTATTATAGATGAATAAGGGCTTTGCGGAATTACAGCTTTAGTTAAAAGTGGTTTTGTATGAAATATTCAAACCTAATTACTTGGGTAAACTTTTACTTATCCACTATTACCTACTTAATTATCCATTCATCCACTTTTATATTGCGTATGGAGTATATTTTTACATGATTATCTATCCATCCACTTTTATTTATCCTTGAAAATCCATCCATCCGTCATTCATTTATTACATTAAAAATACTTTTTTATCAATAATTATATATGTATTTAGTAACTGACAAATTAATTTAAATTCTTAATTTGTTAGTATTATTTTCCACCAATGAGTCACGTCTCCTAATCACACTTTTTTTCTGTTTAGTGACAGACCATTACCTCCTAAAACTCAAATTTCGTAAACCTCCTGATTAGTATAATCACAAACTCTTTAATTTAATTAAAGTCCTAATCCTACTTAATTTTGAAGTGAAAATCTCCGGTCTATAAATACCAAGCTTTCATTGAGTTTACAATCATTCTGCTTTTCTTCTCTGTTTCTGCTTTTACTAATTATTATTAATCGATTCTCTAGTTTTTCTTGATTAAGAGAGAGATGGATGTTGATCTAACCCCAAAGTTGGCTAAGCAAATTTATGGAGGAGATGGTGGTTCTTATCATGCATGGTGCCCTAATGAGCTTCCCATGTTGAAGGAAGGAAATATTGGCGCTGCGAAAATTGCTCTGTCAAAGAATGGATTTGCTTTGCCTCGTTACTCCGATTCCGCTAAGGTCGCTTATGTTCTTCAAGGTAACAATTTGGGTTTTTTTTTTTTTTTTGTTCATTCTTCTGATTAATGGGGTTTCTTCTGTTTTGTTGTTTTGATTTGTGGGTTGTTCTTCAATTTTGTTCTTTAGGCGAAATTCTTATTTGGGGTTTCTGTTTATGAATCATGGGGTTTTGTTTGTTTTGGTGGAATTTCTACTTGTTTGAGTTTATGGGTTAGATTAGTCTTGGATTTGATGGTTTGGGTTCATCATCTAGGTCTTGTATGATCCATCTGTTACTGTAAATCCTTTTTTTTTTCCCTAATAAATATTGAAACGGTGCCATATATAATTGGCAGAGCTGAGCACATTAGAAGTTTGTTTTCATCTATATACATGGCTACTTTGTTAAAAGGTTTTTCATAATTAAATCTTCTTGCCTTTGTTACATTGGGTATACATGTGTTTATTTATTTTAGTACTACTCCATATTTATGTGATCAGGTTGTGGAGTTGCTGGAATTGTTCTTCCTGAGAAAGAAGAGAAGGTGATAGCCATTAAGAAGGGTGATGCTATTGCTCTTCCTTTTGGTGTTGTAACATGGTGGTACAACAAAGACGATACCGAACTTGTGGTTCTCTTCCTTGGTGATACCAAAACTGCACACAAGGCTGGTTCATTCACTGACATGTACTTGACCGGCTCCAACGGGATTTTCACTGGTTTCTCAACTGAGTTTGTTAGCAGGGCATGGGATGTTGAAGAGAGTGTTGCTAAGACTCTAGTTATCTCCCAGACTGCTAAGGGGATTGTGAAGCTGGATGCAGGCTTCCAAATGCCCGAGCCTAAGCAAGCCAACAGGGATGGCATGGTTCTCAACTGTGAGGAAGCCCCATTGGATGTCGATATCAAGGGTGGTGGAAAGGTGGTTGTTTTGAATACCAAGAACTTGCCATTGGTTGGTGAAGTTGGACTTGGTGCTGATCTTGTTAGGTTGGATGGAAGTGCTATGTGCTCTCCCGGTTTTTCATGTGACTCAGCCCTTCAGGTTACTTACATTGTGAGAGGCAGTGGTCGAGTTCAGGTTGTTGGCCCTGATGGTAAGCGTGTTCTGGAAGCACACCTCAAAGCCGGTAATCTGTTCATTGTTCCAAGGTTCTGTGTTGTCTCGAAAATTGGTGATCCTGATGGCATGGATTGGTTCTCCATCATCACTACCCCCAAGTATGTTTTTGTACATTGTCTATGTCAAATTACTTGCTAAAACAGATTATTCTAACTATCTTGTTATTTGACAGCCCAATATTCACTCACTTGGCTGGAAAGACTTCAACCTGGAAAGCTCTATCCCCACAAGTGCTGCAGGCTGCTTTCAAGGTCTCACCGGATGTTGAGAAGCTATTCAGCTCCAAGAGAACTGCAGAAGAGATTTTCTTCCCACCACCAAACTGATCGATTGATCCCATCAAGTTGGCTGTCTTAGATTTACTTATTTTGTGTTGAAAGAACAACAAGTATCTTTACTTAATATCATAATTTAGTTGCTCTTTTCTTTGGTTCTAAAATTTGCAATTGGAAACTTCCCTTATACTTTTCCAACTTTTATATAATTTTATCAAATTAGCAAATCCTGGTTCATATATATTGGAATATCTTAAGATTTCAAATTACTGGAGATTGATTTATGGCATCATTGAACATGATACCATCACTTTTACCTTTAATGCACTTTTTTTTGTGCGTTATACAAGAATAACTTAACGTTACTTATAATTTTGTCTATAACCATTTGATATTTGAAAATTCGAAGTCATGTCCACTCCCAAATCATCATTACACTAAAAATGATTATTGCTAAATATAATTTCGTTGTCCACAGTTACTATTATCACTTTTAAAACCAAATTTTGACTTGATTCAACATCTTACTCACACATAGGTTGGGAGTACTAACATTTTAATATCAAGTAATCACATATCATCATTATTTATAGGATTTCATATATATCAAAAGATTCGAAATATTGAGCATAGTTCATATTTAAATTTGAGACTCTTTAGAGGTGATTTTATGTTGATCAAGAGTATTTAGTCAGTATATATAGTCAAGTTATATTCAAGTTTTTGAGTATATATAATTCATATATAGATAAGCTATATTTTATAGTCTATGTATATTTTCTATGACTTTTTGACTATTTTTATGTAAATAAAAATTAAACTAATTTTTTTAATATAGTTGCAATTAAGTCATAAATAATCTCCGTAATTATTATCTATTAGCACTCGTATCAAACGACCCCGAAACTTGCAAATATGACCCTTTACCCACAATCCACATAGTGTCGTCACTCGTTTAGTAGGTCCCATATATCTGACGTGTCCTGACACTAAGAAGTTACAGAAAATAGCAAAATTATAAAAAAAGGAAAACGAGAAGAGGAAAGCGTAAAATCGCCGGCGATTACCCTGACATCTTCATATTATATAAATCTCACTCTTCTCTTCCACCTTCCAAGTTCTGAACGGAGTTGATTTTCCGGCGAACGCAACTTTGAACTCCGACGAACATTCTAGAGTTTCTTCATCCCAAGGTTAGCTACACATTTCTCATTTCCGGCTTCTGCACATCTGTAATAAATAAGTAAATGTATATCTGCGCGCATGCGAAGACTTGTTAGGTTAATTTGTTTTTTTAAATTATCGTTTTGTGAAATAGAGCTGGTGGCGGCGGAGGCGGAGGCGGAGGCGGAGGCGGAGGCGGAGGCGGAGGCGGAGGTGATTGGATGGGATATGGCGGAGCCACCGTTGTTGCCGTTGAAGGAGAACAAGATAGCCAAAGGAACTTTTGCAGTAGTTGGAATCATGTCTACTCTCGTCATTTATGGCATCTTACAGGTGTGCTGCTTCTGCTGTATCATGATCTTCACAATGTGTGTGTGTGTTTGATTAATACAAGCGTAATAAGCACAGCTAGTATGCGTTATACATCTTGTTTTGATATGTGAAGCTAATATAACAGTTGAAGGGTTTAGGCGTAAAGATTTTAGTTTGTATGATGCCTAAAAGAAAATGAGGAGAAACAATTAGAAGTTTGATATTTATGTATTTCATACTTGAAAAGTAAAAAAAGGAAAAGCAACTGCCTTTTGTGATGTGTGTGGAGAAGTGCAGGAAGCTCTAACCGCTTGCCTTGAATTTGGTAATGCTAAAGTTTTTTTTTTTTTTGCAGTTTGGGCAAAATAGATTTGGTATTTTAGCTAAAAGAAGTATAGAAATTTCTTGTCTAATGTGCTTTTGGTTTGTTAATACTAGGACATTTGAATGAATACTTACCATTTCAAAAAAAACAAAACAAACTAAAACTAAGACATTTGAAGTTTTATTTGTAATGTATGGTTCTCTTTAATGATGCTTTCATCTGTTTGGATGGGCTTTTGAGTGATTTGGTGGAGCTTTTTATAACTTCTTTTCTCATGACTAGTTTTTAGCTGCTATGATAATTTGATCCTCTATGCAACAGAGACAAGTTACTAAAATATTTTGTGTGATATAACAGGATAAGTGTATCATTCAGTCATTCCTATTTAATATTAAGAATTTTTAATTTGAGATTTATTCTGGAATTGTGCAAAAATGTAAATGTAAATGTTTGTTGTATTCAAGATTTCTGCTTAATGGTGTCTTTATAAAAAAAAGGATTTGTGCTTAAGGTGAGGACCCTAAAAATTTAACAGGGAAAACTGTAAGATATGAAGATCACCTAGTACAAGCACGGTTATAAAGAACTTTTCTTTTGATGAGGAAGTAATATTGCAGCAAAGGAGGGGATGGCTCACAATACAAGAAGTATACATGTGAACACACTTAATAAAATAAAATATAAAAAAGTCCTTCCAAAAAAATAGCCAAATCACATATACATATTAGTAAAGTTTGAGCTGCTTCACTTTATTCATCTGCCTGCATACATATTTTTTGGATTGTATAACATTGTCACCCATTTTTGTTTGCGGAGAAAGTATTTCATAAAATAAGTGCTTATTTGGTAGGTTAAACTAAAATTAAGCTATTGAAATTACCATCTCAAGACATGCAAAGACGTTTCATTGAGGGAATTTATTCTCTCATCAGATGAATCTATTGATTATGAGACTGGAATTACCAGAGCAAAGTCCGTCCCATGCCTAGATTAAAGTGAAGGCTATTGTAGGTTGATGACTAGCGAAAAAATACTCCATGTATGATGAATCTTCTGTACTTGCACATAGAAATCTCATCCATTCAACCTCAACTAGTTTGGGATTGACATAGTTGATTAATTGATATAGATATTGTGTATCACTCAGTGGGGCCACATCTTGCAGTAGTGCTGAGTCTCTCAGGCAGTTTACTAATAATATGCACAAACGAGTCAGTAAATCACTTGTTCTCAACATAAACAACATACCCAATGTAATCCCAAAGGTGGGGAGAAAATCACATGTTCTCGCTAACAATTATCTGTTAGGGGAAACTGTCTACACATGTAATAACAATTTTTAGATCCATTAGTTGATTAAGAGCTCAAATTTGGTAAAGTCCAGCTGTAAGTTTGAGGCATTATCATATGGCTCATGTTTTGTCTTTTCTGTTCAGCATGATGAAAGTGGGTACTAAAGACCTTTTTATATCTCTGCACAATTTGTTGCTTCCTAGTTGCTTGTCATTTCAACACTTTATAGAGTTTTGCTTGTAATTTAACTAGAGACTCACAGTACCTTGTTAAAAGCAAACTGCTTTGATGACCACTTTAAGATCTAGTTCCTCGATTGACCCTCCTTCCCAAAGGCTTCTGGCTTAAGTGAAAATTTGGTTTAATTTAAAAAGGGAATCCCAGTAGCCAAGCATATGTTCATTTTCTGTCTTTTTTTTCAATTTCTTTCTGTAGCTTCATCAGTGAAATTGCCTGTTTAACCATCCGCCTATATAGCATATATATGTTCTGCAGTACTTGACGCTTCTGTCCATTATGTACTGGTAAAACAAAACATCTTTGCTTCTCGTATTTACAATAATATGTATTTTCTATCTTTAACATGGTGGTGGAATTTGTACCTGCAGGAAAAGATCATGAGAGTTCCCTACGGACCGAACAAAGATTTTTTTTCGTACTCATTGTTTCTTGTCTTTTGCAATCGGATTACCACCTCTGCGGTCTCTGCCGGAGTTTTACTGGTAGTGGAAAGATTTCTGGCTTTGTTCATCTACTTTCTTTTGTGTATTAAGAGCAGAAGGCTTGTATAATACTGCAAATATTCTTCTGTTTTCTCTAATCTGATTTACTTGTTATTCCTAGGAATTTGTAAGAACAGTTTGCATTTTGCTCCTTTCATTTTATTCTTTTTAATTTTCAGGCAAGTAAGAAGGCCTTGGACCCAGTAGCTCCACTCTATAAATATGGTGTTGTTTCTATTTCTAACATCCTTACAACTACTTGTCAGTATGAGGTAAACTAAGAACATTTGGAGAAGGAACTGAAAAATGAGTTAAAAGCATTAGAAGATTTATCAACTTGTCATATAACGAAGCACTGGCTATTGTGATGACTTCTTTCTTCAGGCTCTCAAGTACGTTAGCTTTCCTGTTCAAACCCTGGCAAAATGTGCCAAGATGATACCTGTAATGGTAAGTTAAGTTGCTGGATAGATTGCTGTAATTCCTTAGTAACTACTGCATGCAATTCCTCTTAGTCTGGACTTCTCTCATATATACATGAATAAAGCTCTATTGCACGTGTTTGAGTTTTGGTATTGCTATTTTTAGGCTTAGCCAAAGCATTTTGTTTGGAATTAATCACATCCATGATATCATATTGGTGTACTTTGAAGTTTGAAAATCCTTTTGCGTTTTTTAATTCTAGAATTTTACTCATTCTTAATTGAAATCCAACTGTCTGGTTAATAGGTATGTTACTGAAATTTATTGCAACACTAAAACTATTGGAGTTTGCTAGGTTGTGTGTCATATTAGATATAATAAAGCAAACCAAGAACCCTTTAACCCCCGACACTGGAAAAGTCTGTTTGTATAATTTTCTTTAAGGCATCTGATAATTAGATGTCATCTTGCTTACAATGCTCTTGTGTAGACAGACCATAATTATTTAACTGTCCTTTCTAGTTGATGTTGTTTTCTCTTTTCCTTTTGTGCTGATGCAGATCTGGGGTGCTATCATTATGCAAAAGAAGTACCAAGGACAGGACTATCTTTTGGCATTCCTAGTAACTCTGGGTTGTTCATTATTTATTCTGTATCAGGTATTACTAATATCTTGTTTTGAATTTCCTGTTGGATATTATACAAATTGCTACTTTCTCAAATTATTTCAAGAATTGTTTTCACTTTTCAGAATATATTGATCATGTCAAACATTCATAAATGATGTTTACATTTACGAAAATATTTCATAAATGATGTGTTTTTAATGTCAACCATGGTATCATCTTTTAATTACTGAAACTGTCTTCTATTATCTTTGAGAACTGCTGAATGATCTCATGCTTTTACATGTTCATTCAGTACAAAACACAAAAAAACCTTAAAACCAATTTAAGATGATGATGCATCCGTTGACTGTTGATGTTCAAAGCACCTCCTGGTAAATCAGCCTGTCATCCACAGGAGATCATGTTATGCCTTTAATTTCAAATTCAAGAAATGATTTCTTTTGTGCAACCTCTCAGTTCTGATTATATCTACCTGCTGCTTAGTCTTTCGTATATCTTTTTCTTTTTCTTTTTTTGGCGGCGGGGGACAAGTCAGAAAACTCCACAAAGGATTTCCAGACCCTCAAATGATACTAATTTTCCCCTCCAAATTAACCAAAAAATACAAAGAAGATCATTCTTCACAAATCTTTCTAAAAGATCTGAACTTGCATCCTGAGTTGAGTATGAGAATTGCTACATTTTAGTTAACGAGGTTGTTGGGAAAATTGAAGTATACATATAGCCAAACTTATGTTGCACTACCTAATTAGCCTCTGAAGCAGTTGGAAAGTCCAACGATTGGGTTGGATACCTAAGTATCAATAAACTCAAGTTTCAGAGCGTAATTTTTTTCCTATTATTGATAAAATTACCCAAAAGGCCCGACCCCTAAGTTTAAACTTTCCTGAAGCTAAACTTCATGCTCCCACTATTGAAAACTGCACAATGGTGCCCCAGTGCTTTCTTTTTTTGTTGAGCATAAGGGTCCTCCAAGTTGAAAAATCTCAAAGTCATAGTTTTCTGGCTGTCCAGAAGAGACTTCTAGCAAACATGTTAACGGTTGAGCCCTTGAGTCTTGCATAAGTAACTGAATTTCACCACCAAGGAGTCATGACGTCCAAGTATCCTATCAAAACTATTAACTAGCTGAGATATAAGCACTTTGATATTGCAGCACTCCTGCTATTTGGGCAGTCATTGAGTACAACATCTCTTAAACTATGGTTTCACTAGGTTCTTAGGTGAAACAGTTATTTTCTTGTTTGTGTTTTATGTTACTTGCTCATTTTAATTGTGTCAACAATCAAATATATTGAAGTTTTCAGTTGCATGAGCTACTGTTTCCTTAAATCTAGTCCCAAAAGTTGGTCAATGTGAACTCACATAGAACATGGGTTAATTAGAAGGTATAATGGCCTTGGGGAATTCAACTTTTTTAAGAACTGAAATATCATAGATAATTTGTATTCTTTATTTTTTAATTCTAAAATTAAAACATACTTCTTATTTATGACCTCCAACAACACAGAAATATAGCATCCATGTTTAAAGAGCACATGCCATGTCCTCACTGTGGAATGGTTGTAGCTCTAGATGATGGTCAAATTTTTTGGTTCACAGAGATCATTTAACTAAATTTTCTACTCCCTCTGTCCCATTTTATGTGGCACCCTTTCCTTTTTAGTCCGTCCCAAAAAGAATGTTACCTTACTATAATTAGTAACAATTTAACTTTAAAATACCCCTTTTACCCTTAATGAAATGATTTTCAACCACACAAATATCTAAGAATTGTTTTAGACCACAAGTTCCAAAAGTCTTTCTTTTTTTCTTAAACACCGTGTCAAGTCAAATGGTGCCACAAAAAATGGGACAGTGGGAGTATTTGTTGTTCTTTGCAAGTTGCAAGCAACATCAAAGTTCTGAGGTGTTGTGCTATACCTCCCTACAACTCTACAAGAATGGGTAGTTCTTTGTCTCCATCTTTTAGAATGAATGAAAACTGCCACGAGGCACGAGATTGATTTGGAAAAGCTAAAGTGGATGCTGCGGTTTATCTTGTTAATTGTGTCACCTAAACCATTTGTTGTATATTATTACCAGCAATTGACAAGTTTTCATAGATTTTACTGATTCTCCAAAATAAATATGCTTGCTAAAAGATTCATGTTTTTGTATATTTTTGGAGCGCTAACAATACCCCAACTAGTAGAGAGGACTGGATTAATTTTTTAGAAAGAAGCTCTAGCTTGCAGAATTCGTTAACAATGTGTACTTCCTGTTTACTGCTTAATTCCATTTTTCCTGTAAAATTATTACTGAAAGAATTTTTTTTCGGATTGGCTGATAGCCATGCTTGTATTTGGCTTGTTAATTTCTGGACTTGCATTAGCTTCTACGATTACTCCACTTGGTAATGCTTTTGCCTTTCTGTGTTTGGTCTAAGGGTGCAGGTGACATCAGTCCCTTCAATAGAGGAAGGGAAAGCACAGTCTGGGGAGTTTCTCTGATGATAGGCTATCTTGGGTATGAATTATAACTCACATAATCTTCCAGCATTTTTAAACCTTTAGTTGTTGGGTTAACAAAATGCTAAGTTACGGATCTGGATTTGCTAAATGTCAAGATTTGTTTCCTCAAGAAGATTGAGTACCCGACCTTGTAGAAAATTGTCTTTCAACTTACCATCTCATAGTGTGAATTTGACTGATATTTGTGAATTGAAATTTTACACACTGATCGCTTCACTTTTACTTGCTCACTGCATCATCTCACTTATTCTGTTATATCACCAAAAGAATGACTGACTGAATCCTTTTCTAAATCATATTTACTGTCGAAAAAGTATTTCTGTTTAAAAATTGTATTTGGATCATATTTTTTTACTTATTTCTCATTCTCAAATTTACTCCATGTCTTCCCCCTGTCAATTGGATAATTCTACTTTTCGATGCTGTGGTCCAACCCTCAAAGCCTAATTAATTGGTCAACTGAAGAATTGTGAAAACACCTGAGTGAAATGTAATGGTCAAAATCATGGTTCTCCACCTCCACCCAAGTGCAAATGCAAGAAAGGTTATTTGGTGCTTGTCAGAATGAAATTTTTGATGTTAACATAAACTAAAATATTAGAAATATCCTAGTTTTCACGAGTCACATATATATCAAATACTCAAGACAAACACATCTACAAAATTTTACATCAGATAGAAAATATACTTTTAGCAATTTTTGCATTCTTCAGTTTTGTTCCGTCTTTTCCCTGCCTTTTTTGGGGGACAACTAATATTTCAATGGAAGACTTCTTTTTCTTGAAAGAACGATCGTGCCAATATGCTTCTGATGTTTTGCGCCGGATATAATTTTGCCTTTTAGGTTGTTGAGATAGTTATCTGTTAAAGGAGCAACACCATATATTGTTATTTCCTCCTAGGAAATTGAATGTTTGCACTTGCTGGTGTCTGCATATTTTTTCTGGGATGTTACAAGCATTATCAGTCATCTGATCTCGCAGGTTTGATGGCTTCACGAGTACTTTCCAGGACAAACTTTTTAAAGGCTATGATATGGAAATACACAATCAAATATTCTATACAACGGTCTGTTCGTGTCTTCTTAGTTTCACCGGTAAGATCTAATTTTTTGGAATTGGGTAACAAGCCTTTGCAACTATTGAATACAGTACCATTTAAAAAAAGGCCTTTGCAACTATTGAGTGTGTATTTGGTGGACATTTGAGAAATTCACTTTACATGTCCAGAAGATAGTTTGCTGAACCATTCCGTTGTTTAGAGTGTCTTCTCACTGAGCATGATATATCCAGTTGTCTCTATGTTTTTCATGTGCACCATAGGACGGAAGATTGTGGCTTTTATTTTTAGGTACCTCATTGTGGTTAATGTTTTACCCAAAATCTTTAATGTAATAATGATTTTTAAAGTTTGTCACAGAAAATATGTCACACACATGCTGATTGGATAGCTTCCAAGCTTCAGTAATGTTTGGTTTTGAATGAGTTGTGAATTTACAAAAGATTTCGGGTATTGATATCATTGCACTCGATTAATTTTCCACAATTATTTCACAATATATTTACTATAAAGGATTTATTATGCACTTTTGTTTACATGATTGTGGATTATAAACTCTAGCAGAAACATCCACACACAATGCAGGCTACTGGTTATATCTAATTTTATGCCTGCTTCCTGCTATTTAGTTATTAGTAGTTTTTACCGCAGGTACTACTGGTTATAACTAATGTTATCACGCTTTATATTACTTGTGATGTTTATCTAGGTTTTATCCAATGACTAGATACTAACTGGATTCTGTTCTCTGTTTTCCATGCAGGTCTAATTTTGCAAGGCAATCTTCTCATGGCAATAGATTTTGTATCGCGCCATCATGATTGTTTCTTTGATATTGCTCTGCTTTCAACTGTAAGTTCCCTGTAGAGTTGCTTTGCTTAAACAGTTATCCTGGTTTCACAAGTATCTGTGTTACCAAACCTTGCTGTTACTGAAAGATGCATGTCAAGAAACCAATTACTTTCTTTTTTTTTTTTACTTTTGGAATGGAGAAATTGGGAGGACGAAACTGATATTGTGTTTCGGTTGCAGGTAGCAACTGCAAGTCAATTTTTTATTTCTTACACAATCCGCACATTTGGTGCTCTAACATTTGCAACCATAATGACCACAAGACAGGTATTCAGAAATAGTTTGAGAGTTTGAAAATAAATTGTCTTCTTCCCTCTAAACTAAAACTGTGGCACCTAATTAAATTTGTGTAGTTGGTGAGCATTTTACTGTCATGCTTGTGGTTTGGCCATCCTTTGAGCTGGGAGCAATGCATTGGAGCTGTAAGCATCAACCTCTGTCTGGTTGGTTTTACTTAAAAAAGAAAAAAAAAACAAAGTATTCTAGTTTGATTTCTTTTTTCAGGTTATCGTCTTTGGATCCCTTTATGCAAGAAGCTTCTTGAAGACAAAAGAGAAGGCGGCGCCATCATTGGAGATGGCTGAAACTAAAGCCCCAGGTGCTTCATAAGGAAAAATCTATGACAAATAACTTTCAACCTTGGGAATAATAAGTGAATTGAAAAATATCCATCTCTCTGCAACTTTGAAGCTTCTGGGATAAAGATGTAAGTAACTAAACAAGGCGTGCTATTTTTGGATTTCCATACGGAAGGCTCCTTGCTGGTGCATACAACGGCATATGCAATCAAGCAAGATTTTGACTAGCCTTCCTCAAATCTTTGCAGGTCAAATTACAGCCTCACTTAGCAATAGAAGTTGTATGTTCAAACAATTAATTTTGGACTTATATTTCCATGTTTTTTTGGCTACTTCAAAAGGATGTAATATAGACAGTGCGGTGTTCTATGAATTCAGGATTTCAGAACTATACAGGTAGACAAGGTTTGTTCTTACTACTCATTTAATGAAATTTTGTTGTCCAAGTATTTTTAACTGACTTTTTTTCACTAGAGAATGTTTGCCCTGGGGAATAAGTTCAATGCTATTTAGATCATTAAGTTGCAACTTTATAGTTCAAATTTATCTACCAATGACTTATCGATAATTATCATTAATCTTTACTTTCGAAACTAATATTCGAAATTCTCGATATCTTCTATTTACAATTTCTCTTCTACTTTTTAAGTTTTATGCTATCTAAAAAAAATAAAAAAAGTTTAGGATTTCTATAGATTCATATTATAGTGCACCATAGAAATTAAAAGACAACTCTAGGTGTATATATTACCTTCTATCAGTATTGTAATCCAAGTATTTGAATTTGTTTAATTATATAATTGTCTCATCTAAAAAACTTAAATTCTTAAAAAAGTAAATATTTATTTATTTATATTATCTTCAACAAGATTCTCCCGATGCATATTATAGGATTAACTAATTTTCGTCGTCTTTTAATCTTAATAAAAATAATGTAATGATAGTGCTCACCGCATTAAACCGTGTGCCACTTGTATGGGGGATCTGAGTTTAACTTTGTCAAAATGAAATACTTATACTTCCATATAGAAAATTCACTTCTACTTACTCGTCTCTAATTATCTATCGTGATAATTATTTCAAATAATTATTATTTTTAGTAATTATTTCTCAAAATTATAAAAAATCTTAATTATAAAATAATGACTGATAATATATAAATAGAGTAAATATTTAACGAAGATATATAAATTAAAATTAAAATTTTTAAAGAAAAAATCCTAACTAATATATTTTAATAGACATATAAAGAAAACGTAACAAATAATTTAGGACAGAAAAAATATATAAGTCAACAACTATTCAGTTTATTTCAGTTTTCTTGGGCAGTTCACACATGCACCGCCCCCTAGGAAGATTGTAGTACTATTTCATAACAAATGCATTAAAGTATGGTGAAAATGACATATATTTAAATAAATGTGTAGTATTAACGATTTACTTTTTGTGGTCATTTTATTTTTATTTGTGTCATTTTTATCAGAAAAAATAATTAGTTTTATTTTTAAAAAAATAATAAATATTCTAAATCAATAATAATGATTAAAAGTGTTTAGAAGATGATTTAATTACGTTTATAGAGTTTTTCTACATAAAATGTTGCATAATAAGAGGGAGTACATAATATCAGTGCGTCCTCTTTGGTAAATCCAAAAGGTGTGCTAAAAATAAAGTTTTCTCCCCATGGTTCGACTAATAAAGTTGGTAAATAGAGTAAATATTTGAAATAATATTATAACTTAGATATAAATAAGATTAAAGTAGTGATTTTTTTCTTTCTATTAGTATACTTTAAAGGGTGTGTAAAGAAAAAAACGTTAAATAATTTGTTTATTTTTTGTTCATTTTGACTTGTCCACGGTATAATTTCGGAATGTCTAACGTTAACTTTTTACAATTAATGAATAATTTATCATTTGTGTCTATTCTACCATTATTATTAAATACCATTCATCATATAAACAAATTTACAAAGTACCCCCTCCATTTTATATTAGTTGTCCAGTTTTCTGTTTATAAGTTTTTTAAGAATCCATAATAAAGTTTTGTTATCATAATGAAGATTGGTTGCTGCATGTACTAGAGTTTAGAGCTTATTTTGGTACTTTTTCTTCTATATAAGTCATAATATAAACCCCCCACCTCTCCTAAAAAATACCCCCTCAAGAGAATTCATTGCTCTCTATTTTCTCCATATTTCATCTTTCAAATTAGTAAGTGTGGGTGATTTAGACAGAAGAATGGAAGAAATGGCTTCTTTGTGGTCTTACCAAGAGGTGAATACTTCTTCATTTTCTTTGTTAAAATTGTAGTTTTTGTTTGGTAATCCCTATTTGTTAAAAGGCTTGTTGGATTTGACATACATATTTTCATCTTGACCTTCCTTTCATCCTCTCCTAATTATACCGTATATATAATAACATATTCAGTATAATTAATACTGTTTGGAGAAGGTAGACCGCCTTGTTGAAAATGCTACTAGACAAAGTGAAATTTCATCATTTTGTAGACTTTTCTCTTGACTGTTTTTCTTCTTCTTTCATATGAAATGTTGCAGACAGTGGATGAATTGAGACAAAAGCTTTTGTACACTAATGTTGAACTTAAAGAATTGAAGGAAGAAAAAAATGTTGAAATGAGGAAGAAGAAAGAATATGTGAAGCAATTAATCCAAATGTTGAAGATAGTTTGTGAAGAAAGAGATGAAGCAAAATATCAACTTCATAAACTACTCAATAGTCCTCTTGTGATAAAGTCCACAAAAGCAAATTCACCTGATCACTACTCCAATAGCCTGTCTTCAGAAACATACAACTACCATAATTCATCACCAATAACTGATTCGTTTTTCGATTCCCCTGAATGTTCCAACAATATGGCTTATGATCATAACGTTCGATCCAAATTGGCCCCAAAAGTTGATAAGGTCTCATTGATTATTGACAATCTTGTAAAGGGGAAAACTTTGCCTCAACAAGGGAAACTGTTGCAAGCTGTTGTTGAAACAGGGCCAATTCTGCAGACACTTTTAGTTTCAGGACAACTTCCTCAATGGCGAAATCCGCCTCAGTTTAATATTCCACATGTTTCCATTAAAGGGTGTCATCCTGAAGATTCAACATCATTGCATATTTCTCAACAAATGTTAAATTTTGCTAATTTTGACTCCTCTGGTTTCTGTTTGGAAAATCACAGTTTGATGTCTGCTGGAAAGAGGCAAAGATTGTACTGAAACAAGTTGAAGGATTATGAATACCTTATGCTTCTAATTTCTGTATAAAGCAGACTGCTTGGTGTAAATGGCTATATTGATTTTTAGTAATATAAACATGGATGACTAAATTTCATTTGGACGTTCGAATTATAGTTTGTTTCACATGAAACATGTTAGCACACAATAGAGTTTTCATATTAGACATTTCTAGCTCATATTTCAAAAAGTAAAAGGTGAAAAATACATTTAAAACTGTTCAGAGGTTTTGAGTTTCATATTTGAACTGTTAAATTCTAGGTGTTTTGATGATCCTCACAAATACAGGGACTCGGTCCCTGTAGAGTGCTCTTGTCCAGATTCAAAATGGGGTACAACTGTAAAGCTGTCATGTCATGTGGTAGGTGAAAAGTGTAGTGTACTACACCAATAGGAAGAGCGGACGAGGTTGTTTGTTTCACTAGCACACAAATGCAGGGACCCGGTCCCTGGCAGAGTTCTCTCCATCAGATGTATAATGGTGTACAACTGTAAAGCTGTCATATCAGTGGTTGGTGAGGCGCCAGCGTACTGAACCAATCAGAATGGACGAGGTTGTTTGTCCAACGGTTAATAACTATTTATGGTTGATATATTCAACATGACAAACAACATATCAAATTCATTCATTCAAAAGAGGAAGAGAGCCAACAAGCCGAACTCACAAAGAACAGTGCAAGGGACCAGGTCCCTGCAAGATTGTGTATATGAAAAGGTGACAAGACAGCCTGTCAGAAAAGTTGTCACCTCTGATGTGGTAGGTGCACAACTTTTCTGAACAACAGGCTCTCAGCCAATGGACGGTCCCAAAGAGTTTGTGTCCTTTTCCATATAGTCTCTTCTTCAAAACACAAACTCAAGATTTGGCAAACAAAAAACTCACAAGCCTAAAAGAGAAAGCCATCTTCAAGGAAGAACTCAAGCCTAAGAACACATACAACAAGGACCTGATCAACTGAAGAAGTGCTTTCCGTACCTGCTGCTGTTCTTGAATGTTTGTATTGAGCTAAACTTGTAGGATTCGTTTTACTCTTGTTAGAAACGTTTCAAATCTTTGTTTGAGTCTTTGTAAGAACATTGTTAGAGTTAACTTTGTGTCTTGCGGTTAAAGTCTATATTAATCAGTGAGGGTTAGTATAGTGGGAAATGGATGCATTGCTTTGGCTCGTTAAGTAATAGGTTGTATTACTTAGTGTTGAGATTAGGAGGTTAATCTCAGTGTGTGGTTGTAAACTGTGTTTTAGTTTTGCTTGAGAAGATTAGTAAAAACAGTTTGAAAATCCTGTGTGACAGGTCGTGGTTTTACTCCCTTGAGCAAGGAGGTTTCCACATAAAACTCTTGTGCCTGTTTTTACGTTGTGCTATTCAATTTTCTGCACTTTTATTCTGTCGGGAACCTGGTCCTATGAACACTGGTGGACGCGTACATTCCAACATGAACTATTATGCGTGTGACTTTCATACTTGAAATATAACCAAATATTTATCGAAATATATTGAGGTAGAAAAAAAGTTGTAAGAAGTGATAATTGATAGTTAAATGTGTTTTGATACTTAGCTATCATCCTTGGGCATGAAGATAACTATGGAGATTGTCTAATTAATCATTTCCAAGGTACGTAGACATTGAAATTCAGCAACTTAATTATAATCGCTATATTTACATCAAACGATAATAATAATAAATACAAATGTTTATAACTAGCACTTTATATTAATGCCGTTAATTTTTTTTTAACAATTTTAAATATAATGATACGAACTTACTTATCGTTAAATATTTTGCTACAATATAACTTAAAATTAGAGCCGTCAATATGGGCTAGGCCTGTTGGGCCGGCCTGGCCTAACCCGTGATTTGATAGGGCTGTGCTACGATTTTTGGAGTCCATTTAAGAAAAAAACTTTTTAGCCCGGCCTGAATAAGCCTGCCGATTTGTAGGGCTTGGAAAATATGGATAGGGCCGGTTCGTGGGCCAAACAAAAATTAATTAAAAAATAAAAATAAAATAGAGTATTAAAAATAACAAGAGTCTAAACTCAAAATCTGTTTAATGTTTGAAATATTACAATTTAAATACAAATTATGTTTATAAAATATGTACTACATAAAATAAAAATTCCCTAAAATTTCTAGGGAATCACACATTGGTCATAGCCTATGAAATATTGTCATAGTTTTTGTGTTTTATTATGATCATTGAAAAATAATTAGGTTAATATTTCTATTTAGCTATTTATGCTTTTACTTGAAATCAAACTTAATAAATATTATAAAGATAATTTTATTTGAGTATTTGAGTAACAAGTAGTAACAGTAACACCATGTAATATTGTCTTGTCGATATTTATGATAATATTTTTAAATTATAAATTTAATTTAAAAAATTATAAAAAAAATATACTTTTAAAAAAAAAGGACTGGCCCGATAAAACCCGTAGCCCACATACTTGTCGGCTGGGCCGATCATTTTCTGGCCCAAACAAAAAATGGACTAGCCCGGCCTGACCCATTAAATTTCAAAGTCTGTATGGGTTAGCCCGAATGGGATGGGTCAGCCCATATTAACAGCTCTACTAAATAAATTCTATTATTATAAATATCTCTTTTATCGTAGTACCGTGTCAAAACCCTACTTGGTGGTTTCTTTTCCCTACACAATTTAATGTGCGTGTATCCTTTGACCAATGACCATTCGTTTGGATGACTTACCCTACATGCATTCATCAATCATCCTCGTGCTCTAGGACATGTAATGTCATGTACTATAGCATGAAAAGTTATTAGGATTCTTGTGAAGTGTTAATTTTTATTTTAATCAAAAGATTTTAGGTTTGAGTCACCTACTTAAGTACGGAGTCATTTTTATTAGAAAACGTTTTACTAATCAATGTAAAACTTTCCAACACAAATTCAAATTTAATCAAGCTTTAATATAAATATCGAACATCAGATGACATAAAAAGTTGACAACCAAATAAACCAATACCTAGCTTTGTTTATAATTATTAGCAGCCTTTAGCACATGATTTTACTGTTCATGCATATCACTCTACCATCTTCTTATCACATCAGTGGATTTCGTGTCAAAACTTCTTGCTTATAGTGCCAAAATTATTAACCATAAGTTTCTAATTAGTCTCAAAAGCACAAAATGATTTATTTTTTTACCCCGTAATAATTATGCTAAAAGGTGTAATATCTTTTGACTTAATTGATCCTACATTAATTTTGTGGAGTCTCTCTTTAATTCCCTCCACTTTTTACCCTTATGCTTGGTGGTCTTCTAAAAGAAAAATTATTTGGATGGACATGTAAAAGTTACTTTTCTCGTTTTAATTTATTTGTTCTATTTATAAGAAAGTCATCGTCTTTCAAAATTTGCAATCACTCTTTCACTCATGACACACATGCTCTATGTGTGATGTCGACACCCAAATTTTAACATCCACTTTAGACTAATAATGTCTCTCATTTATGAAAGAATTCTAACATTGATATTCCAAAGATAAAGCACCTACACATACATGTTGCACACAACATGAAACAAAATAAAAAAAATCCTTGGACCCACATACAATGCACATAGATATGAAGTATAAACTCTAAATATAAGTAGGACGGTGCAACAACCTACAACTTGCAACTTAGGACGTTAGATGAGTACAAAATGTGCACTCGTCCGATCGAATTTAGTAACTTTAATTTAATTAAATAATTAAAATTTAAATCATGATTTTATCTTTTGTTTTTTGGTAATTTTCTTTTACATCGTTGCACGTATAACTTCACATAAAAGTGAGACTTTTTCGAACCTATACAATCGAGGTTAGTAACCTATAAGATAATACATACATTATGCTAAAATGTATAGATAATGTAAAAATTGTTTATATTATCGATATATATAAATTAAAATAATTTGTATACACACGACTTTGTACCAAACTCCCACTACCCCATGTGCTGAAGTACCGGACAATGTATCTTTTTTAATTAGAACTCCTTAATCCACCAATTATGACAGCAACGTGCCCTTTAATCATGCAATTAGCCTTTTATCCCTTTAATTAGTCTCATCAGGAATATAATTAAGTGAACAGGTAAAGCGGTTAGTCGAACTAGAATCTAGTAAAGTTATTTTTCTTTATTTTGTATCAATACATTACCATATCTGATTTATAATGAGAACATTCTTTGGAATGTGATTCTTTCTCAAATTCTACTAACGCAAGGATACTTTATGGATCGAACTATTTTTTTTTATACTCCCTTTGTTCATTTAGAAAAATTTACTCCGGTCAGTTGTTATAGGAAGAAATAAAACAAAAAAAATATTTTTTGTTGACATGTTTAAACCACAATTAGATTAAAAGATATTTCAATACATTTTACATATAAATATATATTTTTGGTTTAAAATTATGAAATTCAAAAAATCTTATTTATTTTCTTAAACTCTGTACCAAATGAGCATCAAAGTTCCTAAACCAGTAAAGTCTTGTGTTTATTTTTCCTAACAGTTACTTCGATGGGCTCAAAAAGAAGGAAAAAAAAAACACTTCATTTTTACGATTCTGTTTGACAAATGACTTGTTTTATATTTATAGGAATAATTTTATGAAACAGACTTTTAGTCACATAGATTAGGAAATAGGGTTAGGCACTTAGCCATGTGTGACTCACCCCGTTGATACTACTAGCTAGTTGTACTATACTCTTACTCTCTCATAGTTCGATTGATTAGGAACAAGTTATACTGTGATACGTTATTTTAGAATAAGGTATCTCATATATATGATGAGATACTTTATTTCATCTCTATGGTATAAATGATGAGATAAATAATCCAAAAACTATCTAATAGATCTATTCAAATGCAGGATGAAATAATTCTGCATTTTATTTTAAAATTATTATGCCTTATGTCTCACGACTCTTTTATCCTTGTCTTCTACACTTATTACTTTGTACATGTGAATTGTATTGTAGATAATATAAAAGTAATGTCCTAAAATCTAGGTTGCGTACTTGTTGAACTGTTGTCAAAACTTAGAACAATTAACTGAATTAAGACTCAACAACTTAATTAAAAACTATATATTAATAAACGTATGATTTGATTATCCATGTTGAGGACTGCTAGATACATTGCATGTTGATAAACTATTAATTAATACACAAATTAAGCTGTTTTAATTTATTCTAATGGAACTTTTCAAAAATGCAAACACCTTTTGACTGCTTCTTAGCCAATCAGGAGCAGATCTAGTGTCAAGATATCAGGTTCATATGAATTCAGTACAAAACATATATTTATATGTAAAAGTATCTAAGATTTTAGTAGTGAAAGTAAATTACAAAAGGCATAATATTTTAATATAATTTGATCAATTGAACGACATAGATTGGATAAAAATAAGATAACAAAAAATATTAGTAAGAATTTTAGAGAAAATAAACTTCTCCTAAATAAAATTATTTTACGAATTACATTGTGATATATGTTGTTTTATGAGTGTGAAGGATGTTTAATTTATAGAAATTCGGAACTTTTTCTCAAAACAAAAAAATATACAAATATTGAAAAAGAAATAAAAAATCACCAAAAAAATAATTTAAATCATGGTAGAAAATCAGTCCAACCTTAACACAACTAGATGTGCAAGTACAATGTTTAATGTTGGATTAGGAGAATAAGAGAAACTTAGGAGGTAACAAATGATGCAATCATTACGAAATCTAACGGCGTAGAATTTAAATTATATGGATTTTTTTAATGATGCTGGTATTAAATCAGTGATAATTATAATTAATTAAAATTGCTAGTTTAACGTGATGATAGAGAAAATCGAAATAGCTTTGTTGGGAATAAATAAAGTTAGACATGTTCTCTGTTTTTCATTTGGTCAAATACCTCATCCATGTGCACAAATTTGTTGTATCCTTTACTTTTATTTTATTTTAATTTTTTATTATATAAATCATTGTAATGTTTCATGAATTCATCAAAGTTCTATTTGAGATCATCAAATGTATGAATCTTGGATTTATGTCCTTTATTTCCTTTTGTTATAATGTCATTTGCCCTCTCTTCTTTCATATCCGTAAATATTTGTATCAAAGTCAATATATATGTGCTGGGTATTAAAATGTAGATTTCTTTTATTTAATTTTAAATTAAAGATCGAAAACAATCTCTCTAACCCACAAAAATAAGGATAGTTTGTGAAGGGGCAGAGGCAAAGCTTTAGGTATGAGTTTTCGGAAGTCCAGTGACTTTTGTTCATACCATAAATATCTTGTATATGTATTAAAAAATTATAAATATTTAATTATGAACATAAATATCATTTTAAATTAACTTGTATATGTAAGCACCCCACAACTAATAAGTTTTTACCATACATATCATGACTCTTTGACATTAACCACAAATATAAGATAATATACTCCCTCTATTTTATATTACTTAGCTTGACTTTTATTAACTTACATATTTCTTATGAAGCTTTAATCAGAAGTATATTTTACTAAATTAATGATAACTTTAAAACTCTAGATTTGGACCGTTTAGCAAGTGCCACCAAAATATAATGGAGGGTGTGTCTCTCACTTGAGCCAAAAATGTTTCCACAAGCATAAGGTATAGTCATACAAAAGTCCAATATCTTTGACAAATTAAAATAAATAGCTTTTCTTTTACCTATTTGCCTCCATACACCTATTTATGCACCAAGCTCTATAATGTCTATACCATCAATTTTCGAGTGGACAATTCAATAGAAAATTCAGTGTCTTTCCATTAGAAAAATCATCTTGATAACCAATCATAGGCAAACCTAAAAGGCGCATTTGCACAAGTAGTCTTTTTTGTAGGACACTATTTATATAGTAAAAAATTATTGATATCGAGTATTTATTTAAAAATTAATATAATTTTATCGTAATTAAGTGATGTAATGAAATAAAGAATATATATTAATTAATTATAATTAAATAAAAAAAATTATATTTAAACACATGATATACATATATTGACTTGGTATTAATATCTGATTTGTGTAAATGAGAAATCTAATTCCGTACTAACAAAGGCATAAGCTAAAGAGTGGGACTCAAATTAAGAGGTGAGACCTTTGGTGCACATTCCTTACCTCAAAATTAATTGTGTCCAATTGTTCTAGCAGTAATGATAGTATTTTATACCTGAATTGGTGGCTCGTTTTTTTTAAGTAATAAGAAAGATAAGTGAAATATGTGTCATGTTCTAAAAACTCTTTAAGATAAGTTGTCAAGATCGTAGATAAGGTACGATGAGCAGTTGGTCAAATCTAGTATTGATCACTATACATGAATGATAGTTGTAGTACTCGATGACTGTTCCCGTGTTCCCTCAGGATCTAGTTGACCCTTGCAAACAACTTGATACACAATCTCTCTTCAATCCTTTGAGCAAACTGCGGCAATAGAAAAAGAAAGAAAAATTCATGAACCGTTAGTCTACACATGATACATGTATACATAAATTATCTACAATTTACACTATGCTTAAAAGACCCTACTGTTGAGTAGAAAGTAGACTTGTACACTCATAGTTACATACACATTTCCAATTATAATTGCAACTTATTACTAACGTTATATGAGTATGTTGCACGGGCGAGTTGACACATTTCGTGAATATAGTAACGGATGAACTCGATGTTTCGAAATCATGTATATATTATAATGAGCAATTCAAAATATTGGAGAGCTAAAACTAAACTTTATTTAAGGGGGTTTAAACTTCAAAAAAAAGATCATATTGAGTAACTTGAATATCCATGTTAATTGATGTTTAATACTAAATTTCTAGAAATAATTTTAAAAATACGCAATTAATTCTCAAAGCAAAATAAGAAGAAAAACATTCTTTTGTGATATGCTAATAAAAGTGACAAACAAAAATAAAAATATATTTTTAATACAATAAACAAATTAAATACTAATCGACTTATAATTACACAAACGTGACTCTTTAGACTACAAATTTTAATTATTATTTTTTTTAAATAATTTTCTTATATCCAAATTAAACTATATTGAGACAGATGAAATCTTAAATTTGTTATGCGTGAAACCGGTAAAGTCGTTACTCGTTAGGATACGCTTTAAAGTAAAATTGCTTCTGCTTTTATGGACCATTGCTTCGATGGGCTAAAAAAACAATATTAAAAGAAGGAACTTCCAAATGTGGTGTCTTATGACTTAGACTAGGATGTAGGTTAGGCACTTAGCCATGTGTGACTCCATGCCTACTTATTTATCACTCTCTCTTAATCTTTTTAATTGTCATTTTACGTTTTTCGAAAGTCAATTTAGTGAAACATGTTTGAGGTTGAAAAGTCATTTTAAGCCAAAATATAATCAAACTAGCAGAAAATGAAAACAAATACTCCCTCCGTTCATTATAATTGTCATGTTATGTTTTTCGAAAGTCAATTTGACTAATTTTGAAAGTTAAATTAGATTACATTAATTTGATATTTTAAACAAAAAATTTAGATATTAAAAAACTAAACAAAAAGTACTATCACTTGCAAAAATTTTCATATTAATTTGATGAAAAAATACACCATAATATATTAGTCAAACTTCTTATAGTTTGACTCTAAAAAAGGAAACTATGACAATTAAAAGTGGACGGAGGGAGTATATCATATATATATCACGAAGTTCAAATATGACTAAAGTTTAATCATATATATACACCAACTTTAAATATTCATATTGAGGTTAGGCTTTATTTGCGATGCCAATCTTTTTAGGTAGGGCTGTTTATCGGGAAGATAATTTCATTTAGTGGTTTGATCTATTGGATATCAATTTTAAAATTTACTAATCCGTTAGACAACCAATAAGATATCCGTTGATTGGATAACATATTAGCAATTATCGAACGATTATCAAGTGGTGTATATATTGGCTAACCTCTCCTTTTTTTCATGAAAACCTAGACAAGTGAGCTATTAAAATATACTAATTAATATTTTAATAAGAATAAGTAAATAAGTATATGATGCGTGTGTACGTGATTTTTTTAATCCAGGTATAGAGCTACTAGATACATTGCACGGAGATGAAATTAATATAAACAGCTTTGTCCTTTAATGAAACATTTTATTAATTAAGAAAAATCATATTAATAAAAATAATATAAAAGCACCTTTAATTTGTCTTCTTCTTAGCCAAATTAAACAATTTGAAATCACAAGCAAACAACATTGAAAATTTCTGAGGACTGTTTGGTTTAAAGATAATTAGATAGTGATTAATTAATTATTTTGATGTTAATTTTTATTGTTTGATTTTTTGTATTAAATACAATATACATCGCATAACTTTTTAAAAGAAGTTATTTATTTACAAAAATATTTTCTACCTTCTTTAGTAGAAAAAAGAGTGTGATGGATCTCAATTTTATTTTAAAATAACTAATTCTCATACTACTATTTTACCCTCCTTATATAAAGGATAACTAGCGTCCTGATATTACCATTACCAGGCAGTACTACTAATTAGCAATCCCGATATAACTTATCATAAAATTTTATTGCATAACTATTTATGCTTGTCCAACATATCAAACAATCCCTAAAACATTGTTTGGTAGCGAGTAACAAATAACATATTCATATAAATTTAATATAAGTAATACGACGTTTGATTTGCAATTTTAGGAACTTGTATAACTAATATATATACATATATAAGTTATGAGAATGTTGATGGTGTATTATCTTATGTGATGTAAAAAATAAAATAACTAATATTTGTATAATTTAATATCTATATTATTTTAACCAATTACCAAACGATCCAAAGTGTTAAAGCTGATGATAGTGCCACGTCTCATACACAAGCAATGCACCTACAGTATTAAAGATTGGATTAGGAGGATAATAAGACAAGATTAGAGAAATCTAAGGGCAGTAGAATTATGATTAGTTAATTAATAATGGCGGTGTTAATTAATTAGATTATTCCAATCTGGAATATAAGTGTAACGTGATGATATGGAAAATATAATGAGTAGGGAAACTGCTTGTCGGGGATAAACAAATTAATTTTCCTCCTTTCATGTTCATTGTCTTTGTCACTACTAGGTTTTATCCTTAATTATTAATTAAAAACACAAACAATTGTAATGTTCATCAGCTTCTATTGGTGATAATCAATGCATAAACTTGGATTTTTGTATTGATTATATATCCACCACCACCTTGTAGGCCTATAAGCGGAGCCACCTTAGACGAATGGTAGTCAGAAGTATACTATTTTTCGATAAAATTATGTGATATATAAAAAATTAATATTATGTAAAATTAGGGTTTGAGTTTAACTTACAAGAATATCACTCATTTCATTAACTTTGTCTTCAACATCCCATTACGTGTCTAGGGCTGGACATTTGGTGTGTAGACAAATCTAATTTAGGGGTCCAATATTGGGTGAGATGAATCTTGATGTGATATCATGTAAAATTAGGTCATGTGTCTAATGCACATCCCAAATTAAAGTTAGCTCAAATGGAGAAAGATGATTCAAGTTTTATAAAGAGATCATTTATCTCATTAACCACTTGTGTGGAACTTTTTCATTCTTCAACATTCCATCTCACGGCTAGAGTTGAACATCTGGTGCGTGGATAAATTCAATTTAAGGGCAACACCGAGTAAGATGAATCTTACTTTAATTTAAGGATTCAAAAACTAGCTCAAAGGAAGGAAGATTGTCCAAATTTTATAAAATTATAAATAAAAAAGATAATTTTAATTTATCTCTTTTGCTAATGGTGTAATTTAACCGTAGTGCTCACAGCTTAAAACCGTGTGCCAGTTGTATGGGGGATATGACAAAATTTTGTCAAAAATAAAATATATGATTAGAAAATACACACCGTATAAAAGTCAACAACAATTGGGTTTATTTCAGTTTCTTGGGCAGTTCACACATTTTTTTCTCTATAAAAGATTTTTTTTTTTAATATAATCTTTTTAGTTTTAAGGATATTTCGTTTTTAAGTTTCCTTTTATCTCTTTGTTAAACCTCGCTTTATACTAAGAACAGTAATATTGAAATAAAATTTGAAACTAATTTTAATTTATATTTAATTTGAGGTATTAATTAATTTTAGAATTATTTTATTTCATTAGTTATATAGAAATAATGAAAATATTATCTCATATAAAAGATGAAATGAAATAATCTAATGAATATCTCTGCATATTAAACGATCCTTAATTAATTTGGGAGGGATTAAGATTTTTTTTTTTTAAAAGTAACGAGTATTCTCCATTTCATTTTACTTTTTACCTCCAAATAATTCACATTAAAATTTAAAATTAAAGTTGATAATTGGAGAATGTAGTAATCAAAGAAAATAAAGAAGCTAAAAAGAGAAAAAGCAATATTATAGCAGCAATGGTAGATCAAAAGTTCCATTTTTGCATCCAGAGTAATTTACCTTTCTAAATAGCATTTAATTCATATCCGTATTTAAATTATGGAACGTTTTTTTATCTCTAAACCTCAATACTCACTTCGTTTCGTTTTCTTCGATTCTTATATTAAATTTTTTTTTTTTTTTATTTGTCCATTTTAATATAAATTAAGAGAAATTTATTATTTTCATCAAATAATATCCTTCATTAAATACCTACATAAGCATAATTAGTAAGGTTAATTTTTTTAAAGAGTGTTATAAGTCAGGTTAAATAAAATGAACATAGTACTAATATTCACCTAGAAAGAAAAAAAAAGTGTTATTTTTTTTAATTCTAAACTCGAAGTAATGACATTTATGTTTAGAAATATGTGACCAAATGACCACAAGGGAGGGAAAATTATAAAGAGAAATGGAGTTTTTTTTAAAGTAGTACTATAATTTTAATGGAAATTCAATAAGATTCCATAATAAACTTTTGTTACCATAATAGAGCTTTATTTGTCCTTTTTTGGGTACCTTTCCTCTATATAAGTCTTTACAACCCCACCACTCCCAAAAACTCCCCCCTTCTTTCCCCTCACAAATTCTTCTCAAATATTTCATTTCTCTCTATTTTCCATATTTTAAGTAATTGTTAGAGAAAAATGGAAGAAATGGCTTCTTTATGGTCTTACCAACAGGTGAAATATACTTGTTCATTTTCTATATAGGTCTCTATTGTTCAAGAATCTATAGACAAATTTCAAGAATTAATTTTCTTTAATATAATGGTGAATCATATGCTTTCTACTTAATTCTTTTGTTTATAAATTTAAAAACTTTTGGATTTGATTGAGATTATTGCATCACACTTTGAATTACTTGTTCATGCCTAAAGAACTTTTTTGTGTCAATTTTTCGAAAACAACTTCTCTATGTTTAGAGTGTAAAGGTAAGGTCTGTGTAGGCTCTACCGTTCCCATAATTCTCTTTTAACTTGATCAATTCTTGCAGACAATGGATGAAATGAGAGAGAAGCTTCTTTACACTAGTCTTGAACTTGAAAAGATGAAAGTTCAAATGAGCGAAGAAATGATGAAGAACAAAGAGTATGTGAAGCAATTAATCCAATTCTTGAAAATGGTTTGTCAAGAAAGAGATGAAGCAAAAGATCAACTTCATAAACTACTCAACAAATTTGATAGTAATCCTCCTATATTGATGATGAAGTCAACAAAAGCAGATTCAAGTATAACTGATCAATCCAACAGCTTGTCTGAAACATACAATTATCAGTCACACTATTCATCCCCTGTCGAATCGTTTTTCGACACAGTTTCATCCCCTGAATTGGAATTTTCCAATATAAACATAGCTGATTCAAATCCAGTAGCTTATGACAATTGTGTTACTCAATTAGCCCCAAAAGTTGACAAGGCCTCATTGGTTATTGAAAGTTTTGTTAAGGGGAAAAGTTTGCCTCAACAAGGGAAACTCTTGCAGTCTGTTCTTGAAGCAGGGCCACTTCTGCAGACACTTTTAGTTTCAGGAATACTTCCTCAATGGCGGAATCCGCCTCAGCTTACGCCGTTTAATATTCCATCAGTTTCTGTATCTGATGTCTCAAATCAGAATCTTGGTGCAAATTTTAGCTATCCTGCTTCAACATCTCAACCTTATTTTGACATGTCATGTGGATCTTCACAAATGGTGTCTACATCTATGCTAAATTTTGCTAATTCTGATTCTGGTTCCTGTTTGGAAAATCAGAGGTTGACATCTTTTGGTCCAAATATGAACAGTTTTGTCTGCCTGGGAAAGAGACAAAGGTTGCATTAATTAAGACAAGTTGAAATTTATGTTGCTTGGACTCTTCAATAATGTGTCGGATTCTCCAAAAATAGTGTATTTTTGGAGGATCTGATACGGGTGCAGTAACATTTTTGGAGAGTCTGAATAAGATAGGTTGAAAGATGGATGCCTATATTTCAAATTTTTGTACAAAGCATTTTTTCCGGGCGTTGTAAATGGAACATATTGATCAGCATTAAATTTTGATGAATTTTATATCTCCTTTGGCTTTTCCTTACAGTTTTCTTTACATTATTCAATAAACAGTAATAATATGAATTTTGAATTTGGATTATGGTTCTTGATATTGATAGGTTACTCAAAAAAGTTCTAACTTTGTCCATAATTGTGAAAAAGAGCAAAACCCTACATTTGGACTCTTTGTAATGTAGACTGACTTATCATTTTTTTAAACTATTCTGACAGCAAAATTCTGGATTATACTATTTATCCAGCAAGCAGCCTGCAAGAAGAAAGCATCTTGGTTGTTGCATATATAATGACAAACATAAAAAAATTATCAATATCTAGAATCTTTGGTATAATGAAAAGATTAAAGATACCAAAAGGCGATAGAATTTGATCAATCCTATTTTTCTGTCGTTAAGATGGAGAACTGAAGCAAGAATTCTCTTTCTTTATCGTCTGGGAAAGGTAGAAACTTTATGACCTCTACTTAAATGAACTCGTCCGAAAGTTAATTAATGTTAAATTCTTGGATTCATCACTAACCTTGTTTGTCTATATTGATCTTACTTTGATATAATCGTCAGCTATACATGTCCTCAACAGTTTTTCTAAACTTAGTATTCTCTCCAATTACTAAGTTCCTAAACTAAGAAACTTGTCTTAAAAGGCCTATCAATTCAATTCTTAGAAGTCTTTCCTGTTGAATTCAGAATAGCATGTCTAGTCCAGACTCCACTCCAGGCATTGGACCTTCGCATTGGGATCCACTACTGATTGTCTCAGTAGGGATAGTTTGTTTGATCTTTCTGCTATTCAGTTACTTCAAGATTATACAGACGCGTTGCTGTGGATTTCTATCTGTGCATTTCTACAGAAATCCAATTCAAAGGCGTCAACTAAACGATCATGTTCTTGAAGATCATGATTCACAGCTCCAAAGCCGTGGTCTAGACTCCTATATTATGCATTCACTACCAATCACTCAGTTCAAGAAGAACGACGAACAAACTACTAGACCAAATAACTTAGATTGTGCAGTTTGCTTAGGTGAATTTCAGGAAGGTGAATGGCTGAAACACTTACCTTATTGCTCTCATGTCTTTCATGTTGCCTGCATTGACACTTGGTTTCAGATTCATTCAAGCTGCCCACTATGCAGATCAAATGTGTTTAGTGTCAAAATGCAGCAAGGACATTCCATTACTATGAACACATTACTGGAAACTCTGAGAAGGGAAGATTTCAATCGTGAACGATCAGTTCACAACGAGGATATCCGGTCACAGATATTACAGAATCATTCTTTCTAGAGTTGTGGAAGGAAGTTCTGACTAGTGGTTTTTCCATCTCCAATTGTTTCTAACAATTACTTGGTATGTCTCTCAATCACTACAATGTATGTACTAAGTGCTTCAGAGTGAGCTCTCTTCTGGTAGAGAGCTTCTTGAACAAGGAGGATTTGGATGGATATCATACTATTGGATTAGCAAAGACAAGCCGGCGTGCATGAGAAGATGTTGATAAGAGACTAGGAATTCTTATAAGAACATAGCTAGAAACTAAGCAGCTTCATCCTTCACTTTTCTTTCTGGTTGTCCATGAAAGTTAATAGTCGGTGATGGTACGTTTGGTTCAGCCAACGGAAGCAGATTTTAACAACTTCAGAGCATAGAAGTGAAAAATATATGAAGAACACATTTTAGTTATTATTCTTTTATCCTTCTTAGCAGAGATAATTCTGCAACAGGAACACCAATGAGGAAAAAGAAAGAATCAGAATAATAAATCAATAGAAACTAGACGCGATAATTGACTGAGTAAAACTAGGCCAATCAAACTAGAAACACAAATTACACCAAGCTAATTTAAACTGTGGTCACCTGAAGTTTATAGCTCTATTGAGGTATACGTTTTGGTTTAAGCTTATCGATTGAAACTCACATTTTTTTATTTTTCCTTAATTGTACTGTTTGTTTCCGTTGGTTGAACATAGTAGTACTTGGAACTTGCAAAATCTCTCAAAAGATGAAATGAGATACAGAATTTAAGCTAAAAAGAGATCATTGGGCTTTTGTATCAAGAAGGTATTTATGTATAATGGGTGCGTTAGTGTGTTTTCTTTTCTGTAATTGGAATATATCTCAAAGAATAAGTTCTACAATAAAAAAATGTGAATGAAGTATGAAACAGATGAAAGTCTCTCCCTCCTTGAAAGTAATCTGTACTTAACTTTCTTTTCTTTCCTGGGATGGATCTTGTTTCTCCAAATTCCGTTTGATGGACGCCTTAATAGGTCCTTGTACATCAGATCCATATATATGACCCATCTTTGTTCTTTTGGTTTCCAAATACTTCCTGTTCTCATCTGTGAAGGGTGTCAAAACTGGTACCCGTCCAACGACTGCTAAACCATAGCCCTTTAAACCCGTAAATTTTGCTGGATTGTTAGTCATTAGGCGCATGGTACGAACTCCTATATCCCTTAACATCTGTTGCAATCAATGAAATCATATTCTTCCATTAATTAATAGTTAGTTACTCTAGTAGTAAAAAATAAGCACATGATCACATGCACTAACCTGCGCGCCAATGCCATATTCACGAGCATCTGCAGCAAAGCCGAGCTCTAGATTGGCTTCAACAGTATCATGTCCCTCATCTTGCAAATTATAGGCCTGAAGCTTGTGGCCTAAGCCAATGCCTCTTCCTTCGTGGCCTCTGAGATAGATAACCAAACCCCTACCAGCTTCCTCAATCAGCTGCATTGCCAAATCCAGCTGATTACCACAATCACATCGTCGTGATCCAAAAATATCCCCTGTCAAACACTCCGAATGTACCCTTACCAACACATCTTGACCATTTCCAATATCACCCTGTTGAAGGCTTTGAAGTATAAAGGAATTCCAGATGATAAAATTCACTAAACACTAATAGTTTATACTATCAAAGGAGAAATCTCTGACCTTTACGACAGCTATATGCTCTGTACCATCAAGCTTTGAACGGTAACAGTAAGCCTCGAATAATCCCCATTTAGTTGGTAAACGTGATGCTGCAGTTCTTTCGACAAGCTTTTCCCTCTTTCTTCTATATCTGCAAGCAATAAAACATGACATACAAATAAGAAAGCTCTCTGTTGTTGCTTTCTCATGCTTTAGTACAAATTGAAGGCTGCAATACGAAAAATATGTTAATGATTCACCTTACTAAATCAGTTATTGATACAATCGGAATCTTGTGGTCCAAGGCTAAATTTTTCAAAATGAGCGTAGAGGCTATAGAACCATCATTTTTATCAACTATAGTTGAAAGAACAGAAACTGGTTGCAAGCCAGCTGACGTTACTAAATCAACCGAAGCCTCAGTATGACCAAATCTTCTTAAGACTCCACCATTCCGATACTTGAGAGGAAAAACATGGCCTGGCCTTATGAAATCTTCAGGAGTAGAAGTAGGAGATGACAATGCCAGGACAGTTTTAGCCCTATCCGAAGCCGATACACCAGTAGATGTCCCCTTCTTTGCATCCTTTGCATTATTAAACAAGGTAATTCAGTAAGCAAATATGATCACTAATACACAACAGCTTGTAAAATTGTTAACACTTAGAAATCTACTCTCTACTACATAAATGCAATATAAATAGAAACTAAGGAGAGCTAACACTTAAAAAAACTACAGTCTTTCTGTTAACAAGTTCATCACACTGATATCAGTTCCCAATCAATATGTGAAAATATAGTACTTTTTTCAAGCATAATGCATAACAATAAGGGGTTGTTTGGTAGGATGTATTAGAGAAAATAATACATGTATCAGTCATGGTATTAGCAATACAAGAGTTATTAATACACGGAAAAGCATGATTGAAGACATAACTACCTAAATACACCAAACCACAACCGTGCATAAGAAGTAATCCCAACATAACTAATCTCACTATTACTATTACACCTTATTCAGTACTATTCTTATACACTCTACCAGACAAACGACTTCTAAGTACATTACAACACTTTTTGTCTATGGAAAGAAGAGAAGAGAAGAGTAATATCATATTACCACTGTGATTGTGAAGGATGGAGCAGAAGAGTCATTTTCTTTTTCAGGTGACATCAAAGGAAGATTAAGCCTCCCAAGATCCTCTTCTTTCATGCCCACAGAAATAATGCCTGAACCATGTCTCACCATAAATGCAATTGCCTCAGCACTAACAAATGATGCTGCCATGACAAGGTTTCCTTCCACTTCCCCACTTTCATCATCTACAACAATGACAAACTGACACATTTTCACATTCATAAGTTCTACCAAAATGAAAATCTACTACTATATAGCTTGTAATACGAGTCATAAAGAGTGTTGAATTGTGTGACCGTCTCATTAAAGTTTAACCAAGTACATGTCTTCAACATATAGTCTCACACAAATTTATTTTCTCAGGTACCATGAGCGAAATAAATTTATTTAAAGAATTATGTTTTCAGGTATCATGAGTGATACATTTATTTTAAAAATTATTTTTTGAGGTACCATGAGTGAAATACTATTAAAAGAAGAGAAAAAAAAATATTTTAGAAACAAATGCAAACCATGATAAATCGGTATGACTTCATCTTATATCCAACCTAATTGTCCTGTCCGATTACTTAAAAATCATGTTGTACTTCATTTTATTTGAAAATCAATGCTCGATTGTGAAAATTCTAAATTCAAACTTGAAAGTTGTATTTCAAACTTGAAAAACTCACTTTTGAAGTTGGTTTTCAAATACGAAAAGTACATTCAACCATGAACATTATTCCAAACAGTCTTCACAGAAAATATCACCAAACACAACTACATCTTCAACTCCAACTCCAAGATTATTAAGTATTATTTTAAAAATCTATTGCCAAACCTCTACTAAATCACAATAATTAACGATTCAAAATATATAAAAGATCACCGTTAAAAAAATAAACATGTTTGACATTCAAAATCTAAACAGTGCCACATAAATAAAGACAGAGTGAGAGTATTACAAGAAAGCACCAACCTTTCCTTGAGACAATGCATTAAGTGCCTCTCCAATTGAAGAATAGCCTTTAGTTGGACAATCAGGATCACCCTCTGTTTCACTCACAAAGAAATCAATAGTTTGAGGGGTTATTTCAGCACTCAATGTATCAAATAAAGATCCATTCTCAAATGGAGTCTCAGCAGCCTTACATGTCCAAGTATTCAAATTGGGAGAAGATAGTCTTTTTCTATAGTGTCCAATTCCAACAATATTATTATGTGAATTGCCAAAAGATTGATGATGAACATTTGAACTAATGAAGATTCTTGGAACTGATGGCTGATTAAACAACACACAATCCATGATCAGAAAAAAAAATGTTGTTTTAATTAGTGGCACATAGAAAAAATGTAGTAAGTAATTTTGATTTGGAATTTTGCAAGTGAAGAAAGAGTACCTCTAGTTTTATTATCGTCTTATCCAATAATGCTATGCAAAACAAAAAAAAAAAAAAAATTGAACGTAGGTGGACTTAGGACCTCATGATGTCAATAATTAATTCCCTCTTTCATTTCTTTTTTTTCCTACTTTGGTATAATAATTCTTCTATTTTTTTTTAAAACTTAGAACTGTTATAAAAGGAACAACCTATCTAGCTAACTAACAAAAAAGTTTGTCTTTGTCTTATTTGAGCCTTATAGAAGGTATTTGACTCTTATCCGGTTGGAATGGACCCTAGACCCCATATATAGGAAGTTGTTGATAAGTGTCATAATAGACCTCATTCTGACTGCGGACGACTAATTTAACAAGATGGTCTGCAATCGTAGTGATCTCCCTGAAACAATGTTACACTTTGACATGAGCAAGTTTCTTCATATGCTGAATCTCGTCAATAATCATGTTTAGTTTTTAATATGGACATAGAGCGCGTAATTTTCCCTATAAGAAAATGGATAGTGATGTTGTTGGCTAGCGCAAAGGTCTCATAGCTTCTTTGAATGATTATGAGGTTGAGAGTTCGAACCTCTTTCATCTCTAATGCGTTTGTCTTATTTTCCTTTGAAATCCACAATGATATACATGAAAAGGTAAACAATTGTAAGTAACACGTTGAACATACTTCCTCAATAACACAATGATTATGGAGTAACTATTTTCCCATTATCAGGAAACAATATCATTAACCATAGAAATAAAAAAATCAAAGTGTTTGTTTTTCTTTTTATATAGGACCATTATTAGTATATATTGTATCTCCATTATATTGGTTTACAAACCTTATTCATGTGCTAAAATGATCATATCAAATGGTAATCTATCGCTTGCAGACAACTCCACGTCCATAAATTCCGCTATTGCAATTCAAACTCGGAAGCTCTAAGTTCATCGGAGCCTTAAAAATGTTGTATTGTTCTTCATTTGCTTGAAACCTAGCTACGGAACAATCAGCATTGAAGAGTCCTGAAGCTGCAAATTTTCTGTCACCTCCCATTATTGGCATCAAAACGCCCATTTTAACTTTGCTCACGTAGTCTTTCTTATAAGTTTGGCCTAAAACACCATTCACTTCATCACTCAAAGATACAAACTTGAACCCAAGTTCAAGATGAGCAAAGCAATCATCACTTGTTATCCCATAGTTATGTACTCGCGATTCATGCTCTGTAATTGGCACAATCTTGGCTGTGATTGTCAAAACATTTTCAACATTGATGACAACCTCGTTAGTATTGCTGATTCTTGTAATTGAGGTCTTACGTACAGTTTCAGATTTCCAACTTGCGCCTTCACTTTCAGGAAGAAATATTGGTTCATCGTTGAAATGAAGGGCTAGACGGTCAATGGAATCATCCCATGTTGATGTTTTTAGTGCAGCAACTGAGATTTTGTGAGTTCCATAAAGGATACCAATGGATTGTACCCAAGTAAAGTCTCTCTTCATGTTCTCGTTTCTCCTTCCGATGAAGTGTGCATTTATGTGGAATTCAGGGTCTGAAACTAGGCAAAAATCTTTGTCCTTCTTGCCATGGAAGTAAAAGGTAATTCCATCTCCACCGATGAATCGTGGATCTTGGCAAACTGCTCCAGGCTTGTCACATTCTACATCCCAAATAAAAAGAATAAGGCAAAAAATAGAGAAATTATTGCAAGAAAATAAGGAAAATTAGTAGTGATACTTACTACAAACGGGTTTGCAAGAGACACAATCGACTTGACAACTCTCGGGGCAAGTGGTAGGGCATGCATGCTGGTTAGCATAACAACTAGGGTAGTACTTGTTCTTGCACTTGACCATCTTAGGTGAGGGTGGTTTAGGAGTGGGTGGTGGATAAGGTGGAGGAGGTGGAGATGAGGTTGGCACTGAAGGTGGTGGAGTTGATTCCTTAGGAGGAGATGACGGTGGAGTTTCCTCCTTGGGAGGAGATGGAGGTGGAGTTTCTTCCTTGGGTGGAGATGACGGTGGAGTTTCGTCCTTGGGAGGAGATGGAGGTGGAGTTTCTTCCTTGGGTGGAGATGGAGGTGGAGTTTCTTCCTTAGGAGGAGATGGTGATGGTGGAGTTTTTTCTTCGGGAGGAGATGATCGTGGAGTGTCTTTCTTAGGTGGAGTTTCTTCCTTAGGAGGAGATGGTGATGGTGGAGTTTTTTCTTCGGGAGGAGATGATCGTGGAGTGTCTTTCTTAGGTGGAGTTTCTTCCTTAGGAGGAGATGGTGATGGTGGAGTTTTTTCTTCGGGAGGAGATGATCGTGGAGTGTCTTTCTTAGGTGGAGTTTCTTCCTTAGGAGGAGATGGTGATGGTGGAGTTTTTTCTTCGGGAGGAGATGATCGTGGAGTGTCTTTCTTAGGTGGAGTTTCTTCCTTAGGAGGAGATGGTGATGGTGGAGTTTTTTCTTCGGGAGGAGATGATCGTGGAGTGTCTTTCTTAGGTGGAGTTTCTTCCTTAGGAGGAGATGGTGATGGTGGAGTTTTTTCTTCGGGAGGAGATGATCGTGGAGTGTCTTTCTTAGGTGGAGTTTCTTCCTTAGGAGGAGATGGTGATGGTGGAGTTTTTTCTTCGGGAGGAGATGATCGTGGAGTGTCTTTCTTAGGTGGAGTTTCTTCCTTAGGAGGAGATGGTGATGGTGGAGTTTTTTCTTCGGGAGGAGATGATCGTGGAGTGTCTTTCTTAGGTGG
>JAJONR010009385.1:0-22918 GCA_029582245.1 Solanum etuberosum
GGAAGCTTGGTACGACCATCATATTTACAACCCACCCCCCCCCCCCCCCGCCCCCTCCAAATCCCTTATATGCTCTTGCTTTTAATATGTTAATTTTTTGTTTTATAAAACAATTGAGAATTGATAGTCTTGCTCTTGCTTAACATTTCTCGTTGCTTTTTCCAGGGTTCAAAGATGGTTTTTCCCTTATGATTATCAGATCGTTCAGGAAATTCATAGGCATGAGATTGACAGTAGGATGGGGTTACTAGAGATTGGAAATGATCTGACACCTGAAGAAGCAAGGAGTTATGCAATTAGACAACTGCCCGGACAGAAATCAAAACACACTGGTTTTGCCTTTGATTCACCTGGTTACGAGTCATTTTTTGCATCTCAGGCTGGTGTCTCGATCCCCCAAAAGGCATGGGATGTAGCTCGGAGAGCAAGTATGAAACCACAGTCAAAGCTAGCTCGAGAAAACTAACTTCCAAATAGTACAAATTTTCCTCCCTGAACAGTAATGTACTTTTTTGACCCAAGACAATTTAGCTTATAGGTAGAATTAGATGTGTAATATCTTGTCATCTAGTTTTATTCTTTCACACACCTTATTTGCCCTTGTGATTTTTTGGAATATAGTCACAATTAGGTTTAGTGAGCTTGTAGTAAAATTAGTTTATAAAAAAATATGTACACTATCTGGAAGTGGAAGTAACTGGTATCTATTTATTGATAGCTTGAATATTCCTAAGAAACATGATTAATATATTACTCTTGTTGCAGTAGTAATACAGTGGTTGTGTTTGGTTAATGCCCCCATCCCTCTCCCTTTGTGCCTCTGGTCAGAGGTGAATCCAAGATTTGAACTCAAAATTCTACCACATCCCGTCTAATTTACTTGATTCGGAACCTATTATTTGCACTGTTGGTAATTTCTTAAACACATACATGGTCTAAGCCAAAGTTACGGGGTTTGTAATTGTGTTTCAATTTCAGGTCCTTCATTCTTGCTCGACGTGTTAGGTAAGAACTTGAGTATGGAATCAATAAATAGAATGGCCAAACGAACTCTTGAATGCGTTTGGTAATTGTTTTTTGAAAGTAGTTTCTAAACGCACTTTAATAATACTAATGACCACATCCATTGTCTGGTAATTGTTATAGCTAATCATTTTGTGGTATCACTATCTATTACAAATACTAAATTATGCCAATATCTGTGTAAACATCTTCAGAAGAATTAAGAAATAGCTGACTTACAGTAGCTTCAACTGTATGGTTATATAGAATAGGTCAAGAAAGTAGTGTATAATTTGATCAGGGCTGTCTTAATCACTAGGCCACTAAAGTTATCGCTGGCCCCATATTTTTGGGGGCCTTCATCAAAAAATAAATAAGAAGTTACTTATACATATATTTAAAAAATAAAATTATATGTACTTTTAAATTTCTTTAAAACAAAACGGGTAAGAAATAATTATTCAAAGTGGTTAATTTCCACTTTCCTAAGGGATGGAATAATTTTTGGGAATTATTTCCTTGCGTGAGAAAATTGTACTTGCTTATTTATTTCCTGCAATTTGATTATTTACCATTTATTCATCTTTTTTTATTCTCAATTTTATTATTTTAATTTTTAATATTGAAATCTCTCCTATGAAATTTATTGAGTTACTGTTACTTACAAGTTACAAAAGAACAAAATCTGCTTTTTGGTGTCTTCTTCAAAATTTCAAGAAGTGCAACAATCTTTATGTTGAAGGAATGCAACACTATTTCGATATCTTTATATCAGCTTATCAAATTTTTGAGCCAGATTTTATTATTCTAACTTTATTTTATAGTTTTTCTTGAAAATTTGTAATTGTTGATATTCTTAGTTCATAGGTATATATATTCTTGTTTTAGTTATTATTAAAATTTATTCAATTTAAATATGTCAACTAGAAAATATGATTTCGATCTTACAAAAAAAGAGAAAAAGAAAAAACTTGAAGAAATAAATAAATTCCAAAAGAGAGCACTTGATAGAATTTGAATAAATAATAAATCTTGAACTGAAAAATATGGGGAGATGTTCTTCAAATGAACAAGTCACTAATAGAGTTGAGTTAGATGATAATAACATCCAAGAAAGGAATCTATAAGAAGTCGGTGAATAATGTGGCATAGTTCCCGATAATCAAAAACTCCTAAATAATTTAAAATTGTTGCATTCCTAAAAATAAATATGACAATCTTTCTTTTAAAAAAAATAAAATAAAAATAAATAAATATTAGGGTCTCTCTAACGTTTGGCTTTAGGCCCTCAATCTTATTGAGTCGGCCCTGAATTTGATGGATATACTCCTCATATATCAACCGTGGTGGATGGGTGGATACCTTGAAATCACTTCTTGTAACAGAAATACAATTTTTATCGATCAACAAAGGCTTATTCTGAACCACATTACTAAATTTAGACTTTCACCTTTACCGTAAAGTATAACTATCGGATCCTATTGTTGTTCAACCTATGACCGAGTCTAGTCGTGCCTGTGACTTTTCCTATTTCAGCTTAAATAAGTTAGCGACACTTTATATATCAACCTTTGAAAAGTATTACGACATAGGCGTAGTGTTATACTCAAGAAGTAGAGACAATATACTAAAACTAAACAAGTACTATATATAAGCTCATTTATGCTCCTCTTCCTACTTTTTTTCTTCTCTTGTTTGCTTTATTAGTCAAGTGACTTTCCGCTCCTGAACTCTGCGGCGAGTTCAGCCACCATCTCCAGGTCTGGGCTCTGCTCGAGCGTAGTCAACTAAGATTAGTTAAAATAGAAAAGGGCGCATTGTAAGCAATTAAGAGAGGAAGAGTTGAAGTGTTTTAAAATTTGAACTTTATAAATTTATTTCTAGAATTCTATCATAACTTATTTGGTTATGTAATTCAAAATCAATTATTTCTATTTTTTTAATAATTATTTTAATAATTAGGTCAAAATTATTAATTTCGAATGAACTATAAGTAACTCTCTGATGCCACCCTTGTTAGAGAGGGTGATTAGCCATAAAAGTTCCATAATTTTATTCCTCACTATTGAATAGATAATAATTGGTTCAAAAGGCATAGAATCTTGGGTCTAAAGACCACCTTTATATCACATGTTCGTTTATTCTTACTTTTAAAACTCTCGAATTTTATTTAATTAGTTATTGGATATTGCAAGAAGTTGTCATGTTCGAATCACCAAAAGAGAATTAAGATTTTTTAGTATATGATGATTTGCTAGCATAATTAAAGCAAATTCAAAATTTGAATTTTTATGTTAGAGTATGATATTCTATCATAGTCGCTAAAAATTTATCAAGTTCAAAATATATTATTTATATTTTATAATTAATTTTAAATATATAAGTACAAAAAATGAGCCAAAAATAATATAATTTGGATTAAACCCAAAATGTCTATCACTTATTTTTGGTTAATTAATATATATCTCTCCTTGTTTAATCACTTGATCATGGTAGACTTAATATGATTTGACATAAATATATGATGTAGGTAAATTAACCTACAGTAAAATCTCACTAAATTAATACTCGATAAATAATAATCTCTCTAAGATAATATCTTTCTCCGGTTCCAACTTGGGCCAATGGAAAAAATCACCAATTTCGATAAGATAATAAGATAATATATTTTTAGAAGACCCCTATATAAATACATGGTCCCATTAATATTATAAATTAATAATTCTTTAAAATTACATATATATATATAAGACAATTTAGTGAACTGTGATTCTATTGTTTTTGTTTTTGTTAAATTTTATATCTAAATGAAGTTCATCGCTAACTTTTCTTATTGCATCCTAAAGTTTTGGTGTTGTCTTTTCGAACTGCATCATAAAACTGCGAAGAGTTCGAGATGTGATAAGTGTTTCCTTACACGTAGCTGGTTCCAAATGTATTGTAGTATCTTCAACTTCATCATCAACATTGATTTTTCCAATGATATCTACAATTTCTTCTAAACTGTGGACCTCTGAACATGAATCTCAAAACACTCTTTTAATTAATAAATATTAATTTATCGATTAAATAATGCTTTTATAAAATAATAATATTTCATGGTCTCACCTATATTAATTTAGTGAGGTTTTACTATAATTCCAAATGGAGCTATGCCCTTATACTTGAAATTGAAGCCATTAAAAGAATTTGATTCTCCGACACAATTTTTTTTTAAGTGGTTTTGTTGGGGTTATTCGTGCTGGATAAGCCATGGCATTAGGACTTAAGTATTTGTTTTTTCAAATGGAATAGTATAATAAAAATATGTGCAATAACATTCCATAATCCATGGAATCCTATGTTCCAATGATCCATGTATTCCTATTTAATACAACTCAATCTACATTTATTTATGCAAATCAAATTACTTTATAACAACGTTATTTATCTGGATATAATGACATGTCATAACTGTTATAACAATATTTTGTTATATAGATCATATATAACAACAATGAAAAAAGATTGTTTTAAAAAAACTTGACTGTTATATTATAAAATATTATTATATAGAAAAGACAGTTATAGAGAGATTTGACGATTTATTTGATAAAGTACAATGCTATTTTACTCATGTTTAAGTATATATTTAAATATATTTTCAATTTTAAAAGAATGAGCATGTATATGATGGAATTTAATTTACTGCCTACAACAAAGAGTGGTATTATTAACACCAAAACTTGCTAAACACAATAAAATTAAGTTAAATAGAAGATTGAAACACCTACTTTTCAGAATAGTAGACGAATAAGGAATCCTAATAATGAGGGTATAAAAACAAATGCAAGAATATTATATCTAGAAGCTTGTCTTATGTTAAAGAAATTCAACAATCTCTTCTAATTTTTTTAATTGAATTGCGGTCCAGGGACCATTTCAATAATCATTAGTAAATCAAAATAACTAAAGAAGTCCAAATGTTGAAAATGGAAACGTAATCGATAAGCCAATTACAAAATTGTCTTATTGGTATTGAATTATATGATTAATAGTTAGTGAACTGATTAAAATCTTATAATTAATAGTTTATCGATGCGAAGATGAATCACTCAATTTTCTTATTGGGTAAACTGTTAACACATTAAGAATTATCATAGTTAGATTTTTATCATAAGTATATATGTAATGCTTATGTGCATGCACCCTCAAAATTTAGACTTTCATATGTGTCTCACTGTGATTTACATTTACAGAATTACTAGCATAAGTAGGGCTAGAAAAATTATTTTGTTTGATGGGAGATTAATATATTGGTGAGAGAAAGTGAAATAAGGGAGCATGAAATGATGGAGTCAATACACCGCCCATTAATTACTAATCAATATCAAACCAACAAATAGCTTATTGGTTGGGCTCGCAGATTAGTATATTTAAAATATGATACCCGATAAGCCAAATTGTTAAGTATAATTATCCGTATGATTTGTCCAATAAGCAGCCGTAAGGTCAATTTCCCAAGTCTGAAGACTAAAAATGAAAGACAAGCGGATAATGGTCAGGTCCAAAATATTAGACCCAACCAAGAAATAATTAGAACTTATGCTTTAAGTTGGAGTATGCTTATCTACTTCATAGTAAATAGGTTTATATCCCCTCTCTTTCAAAGTTCTTCTCACTCCTCCATTGTTGGGTCTCAGGTGGTTGGGGTTTCTCATCCCAAGGAATCAAAGAAAGAGAAGGTTTTCGTCTGAGTTCAACTTCTTTCTTGGTACATCTTGCTCTATCTTTCCTTTTTTGGGGTTCATAAGTTTCTTACATGAGAACTTACTACATTTTTTGTCTGGATCCAGGTGAAGCCAAAAATGGGTGCTTCTCTCTACTTCATTAGGGATGATGTTGAGCTCAACTCTTCGAGGTCTAAGATGATCCTACAATCCTTTGTTTTTTTGGGAAAGTGTATTTTTTATAACTAGAGTAGGATAGGATAGCCTAGCTAATTTATCCACAACTATAATTGTCACGTTTCGAGTTTACATCTTGGACGTGGCTGACACTCGAAACTATTTCTGGCCCAACCCCAAATGAACCCTTGGCATGTCATGCTATAATATTGAACATTGACTAATGCAGGAGCTGAGATTTATAGTAATGTGCTAAGCTACTGAATACTGAAGTGACCTTTTATAAAATAAAGAATATTAAAACATCTGAGAAAAAGTTTGAAATAGAACTGAGACTATCAGTGTCTATGACTCATAACTGTGTCTAATGAAGGCTCTAAAATAATTGAGATAGATAAGTCTACCGAGAAAAGACCTTGAGCTACCTGAAAACTAACATAACTGAAGTGAATAAAATCTGCTAAATCATAACTGAAGTCCTCTGAATGCGAGAAGAACTCACCACAAACTAAAAGTGGAGAAACTTAATGAAATATCTACCTTTGAATTCGAATCTGAGTGTTGAAATCTACATCATAAAATGATATAGCACAAAAAGAGTCAATACATGGAATTTATTGATATGTAAGGTAATGTTACGACCCAAAGTATACCCTCGGTGTAGCATGGCATATAGAACCCCGAGAGGGCCTTACAAAAGTCACTTAGCATACATCATACAAGATAGTAGAAATAAAGAATTCAAAAGATAGCATTTTATATTTTTCAAGAGTTTGGCAAATAGGAAGTCTAACATAAGTCTCAATAAGTCAACTAATACATCATAAAGAAAGTAATTGGGACATAACCCATACATCACATACAAAGTCTGAAAATGAAAATGACATAAAGCTATAAAAGTATCTCAATCTGTGGAACGTGAGGACTCACCAAACATAAAATCCAAGAGAATCAACTACCCACGAGTATGGGAGGTAGGAGCGTTGGACCCTACATTAGTGAAACAATGTAGGCACAAGTATGCATTAGTACATGGAATGTACTAACTACTAAGTATGTGGCAATATGCATAAAATAGGCATGATAGCATGAATGATTTAAAACATGTAGGCATGATCATTCTTTGAACACTTAAAGACTTAAAGAAGCAATGACTTGTAAATCATGGAATATGGTCAAGATAGTAAAATAAGAGACATAGGAAAAGTTTTGAAGAAACATAGTCATTTTGTGGGATTTTAGCGTTAACCGATAATGAGACCATGAGAGTTATGTCATGAAATCCGGTATATCTCTCATACCGAAAGAAGGAGAATCTACTTGCTAAGGTATAATCCGTACATATCATGTTTTTCTAAAGTGGATCCACTAGCTAGGTCATTTAAAACAATCCTACGAGGGCACGTAGTTAGGTACTAAAGGTTGCTACTACAGTCTACCCTATTTGAGCCTCCACCTCAAAGTCCTCTCGGTGCTAAGTCTAAATTCCAACTGAATAGATAAAATTCAAATATCAATATAACATAGGAAAGACAATGATCAATACCAATCCACATCTTAAAGACCAAAATATAGAATAGCTCCTTAAACATAATTCAACATGGATGAGAAACCGTTTCACCAATGTGAGAATTACCTTTCACAAGTCATGATCATATTCGTACATGAGAAAACCTTTTACAAAAATATTGGTACTTTCATCTAAAATCACCCTATCATCATAAATATCATTTTCAGAAAACATAAATTCATAGTTCATGGGTTCATAAGTTCATCATAGGTTCATAGTTGAAAATCATAAATTAGGCATGGGTCAATATAATTTAAACTAAATTTCATGTACTAACATTGAATCATATATTAGAAGACTTAATTAACAATAATCAATCACAATTGAATGAAATTCATAAAGATTGAAACCATAACTTAAAAAAATTTAAATTTAAATTGAGAAATTGGAAACTTTGGGGACCCCATGGAGGAATGAACTCTATGGGTGAACACCCACATACCTTTCTACTTAAAGCCAAAAAAGAATGGAGGATTGATGAACTTGAATTAACCCTAACCTTTTCTTCTTCCTGGTCTTGAGAGAATTTGAGGAGAACGAATTTGGTTAAGTTTTGGGGATTTAGGAGAATGGGGTTTGAGTGGGTAATTTAGGACTCAAAATCCTTATATATGTCTTAGGATGAAGGCCAAAATGACTTAGTTTTGATTTAAAAAAATCAGGGGAAAAACTCAAAAGCCCCTTCAAATAACTATAGGACTCAACCTACAGTTCCGACCTACGAACTATAGATTCTTCTACGGTCTGTACTGATCAAATTTAGACCAAGTAATGGGACCATAAAATCACTTAACTTTTGACGGAACCCTTCTACGATCCGTAGGACCTCCTACGATCCGTAGACCTTAACCGTAAGACTCAATTTTTGGTCTTAAAATTTCACTAAGTCATCGACCTATCTACGACTTGAAGATCACTTAACGGACCATACTGGTGAACCGTAAAAGAGGTGATGGGACTTGGTTTCAAAGATTTATTTTCCCCTTTCTATGAGACTGGTCTACGACCCGTAAAAAGACCTACGAATTATAGACTAGTCTCGTAGAGCTGAACCTGCTACTACAATTTAATGCAGTCTTTCCCTTTTTAAAATTTGAGGTGTTACAGTTAAGGACTAAGATAACCAATTATGAAACGACTGAAATAACAATAAATACGGTCATGAGTAATACATAAACAATAATTGAAGTACCATGAGTCAAAATTGTGATATATGACATAATATTGCAGAAAAAAATGTATATACGAGATCATATTTTTCGAAATCATATCTGAAAGGATGTATATTTAAGAATCATGTTATCTGAAATTAACATGAATTTAAATTTTTTAGGTGGGAGTTTCTCATAACCGACATACATCGTGTGAGTTCATGATGCACATACTTACAATCCTAGTTGGGGAGGGATGCCCTATATCTTACCAGTGTATAGAACCTGTCTATCTAATGTAGATCCACTAATCTGAGTCTCTCAAGGCCAAATGGTTGTAATGACCCGGTCGTTCATTTTAAAAAGGTTTTGTGAATTTACCTTTTTACCCTCCCAATATTGACCCTGAGTCTTCTATGTTGAGAATTGGTGTTGGACTTTGAGTTAAGAATTGAAAATTTGGTAAGTTTGTGCTTTTGAAAGGCTAAGTTGCTTAAAAGTAATTTTTGGAGTTTTGAGTGTCGGAATAGAATTTTGTCGATTCCATCAGTCATGAAATGAGGAATCTGAGCTGAGAGAGTTTTCGATTTCTAATTTTGAGGCTTTTTGAGGATTTGAGGTCCTAAGTTGTGAAATTGTGGAAATTTAACTTTTGGATTGACTTTGGTCAACATTCGGGCTTTGAATGCTCGGATCAGAATTCCGAGAATTCCATTGGATTTGGGGGATGATTTTAGGCGTAGGTGAGGTCTTGATTGATTTTTAAAAGGCCCCGAGCTTGTTTTAGCCTTTTTAGGCATTGAGTTAGTTTCTTATGGTTTCACAGATTTTGGGTTAAGGAGACCTCAAATTTTTATATTTTGACATTTTCATTGAGTATGGAACATGGAGTATAATCGATTTGCATATGTGATTTATATTTACGGGGTTCTGAACAAATTCTGAGGGTCCTTTCGATGTTATGAGTGTTGGATGTTTTTCTGGTGCCTAAGTTCTGTACCTTTCGCTTTTGCGATAGGCCTTCCGCTTAAGCGAATGTGTGATCACTTAAGCGAAGGCCGAACTTTTTGAAGGGTTTGCTTACAGAGACATGCGAAGGCCGGACTTTTTGAAGGGTTTGCTTAAGAGAATCGTGGCTCTCTTTAGCGATGGTAGCTTAAGCAAAGTCTGGTTGCAAAAGCAAGACCCCCAATTTTTGCGGGGTTCGCTTAAGCGAATCTATGGTCGCTCAAGCGACATCAGAGGGGTTTTTTTTATCACGCCTCGAGGCTACTCCCTTGACGTAAAACGGGACCTAGGATCACGATTGACCCTAAGCTAATCCTGTGTCTGGCATATATCAAGCTTACCAAGAATAATTAAATAAAACATGTACTATGCGGAAGCTAAAACAATGGATAACTGAAAAATAGGGAATACCCAACTAGTCTGAATGCATAAACCATATTAAGAGTTTAATAACAACTGAAAGAACAGATTTAACAAGTCAAGCTGATACTACTACTATGTCTGAAAAGCCTCTAACTGAGTTGAGTTACTGGGACATGCCCCCCTGCTAACTCTAACAAAAACTGAAAACTGAATAACAAGACTAAAATGAAAAGCATGTCTATTGTCCTTAAAGTATGAGGACTCACCACTAAAGCTGCTGAAATACGGACCGAGAATCGATCTAAGAGCGATCTGGATGCTGAGTACCTGAACCTACATCATGAAAGGATGTAGCGCAGAGTAAGCGTCAATACTTGGAATGTACTGAGCATGCATGATATAAATACTAAGCTGAACAAATATATATAAGCTGAACAAAGCATAATTGAGCAAGAATGTAAATACTGAAACATAACTGAAAAGCTAAGCTGAATACAATAACCAAGTACTAATCATGAAAATAACATGTTGAACTGAATGCTGAAGTATATACTGAAAACCTGATCAAATGCACTGAGAGTCTGACTGTGGGAGCTACTATTAACCGACATTAAAACACGTGAGCTAAACGTGGAGTCCAATGTACGCCCCATCGAGAGGACCCAATATACCTTGCCAGGGGTATAAAGGCATAACTGGCGTGATCACTAAATCTGATGTCCAACAGAGCGGACTTATACTCCTACGGGGGTACGTAGTTTTGGGACTATGAGGGTACACTGAATCCTAGTCCAACTCGGTGCTAACTCTACTCCCAACTGAATATGTATATGATACAAATGTAACTGACATACTGAATAGCTCAAAATACTGACATGCAATCTGAGAATGCAACATTTATAAACTGATAATGTGACATTCGAAAAGTGAAGCATGATTACCTGTTTAACTGACCTAGCAAGTGCAATTCATGAACTAGGAAAATCTACCCAAACTAGGGTTCTGAATTTCATACAAGGAATTAAATAACGTTTCAAAGAAAACATGATATTTAGATTATGGATACTATAGCAACTGAAATCATAACAATTATCCAAGGTTTTAGAAACCCTAGGCCTAAACAAGATATAGAGAATCAAGGAACTGACTGAATTCTAGGGACCTAGTGGATGAAAGGAATCCACTAGTGAAATCCCACATACCTGGTGACGAAATTCACGGAGAAATCTTTCAATTTTGGGGCTGAAACTGAAGAAAACCTGCTGCGTTCTTGGAATGGTTTGGTCGACTCTTTTCTCTTCTTTTGCTCTAAGTTTCGATTGATTTTTGGAGAATAATCGATTGGAAAAAGATCTGATTAAGTTAATAGGCTTAAACTGACCAAAACTACGTAGTTTAGGGGTTAACCGACGCAGGTTAGGTGTCCAACACATGGGGGAAAAGACCAAACGACCCCTAACTTAAAATCTGACGAGGCCGACCACAGTGCCAGTGACGGACCATCACTAGGACCACGGCCCGTCGACTGGGTCGTGGTCTTCTGGCAGTGGCTACTAGTTCCGGGCCCTTCCCTCTACGGTTCACTTCACGGACTGTGTGAAGGATCATGGACCATGAAGGCCACCGTGGTCCTTCACTTGGGCTAGGGGCCTACTGGTTCTGGATGACGGAGCTACCCACGGCCCTTCAGGGGGACCACGCCCCGTGGTGGGCTCCGTGGTTCCACCCCCTGAGTCCTGGTACTCTGCCTCGCTTTAACGAGCAGTCCTACGGCCCGTTAGGGGGCCACAACCCGTGAAGGGCTCCGTGGTCCACCACCTGAGGCTGGGTGTGAACCACGATGAGGGTGAAAGACCGTGGTTCCTTTCACGGTCCGTGAACCCCTCTGTGGTTCACTTTTTTCTGTTGTTTTCTGCTGCAAGTTCTAAGTCTGATTTCCGAGGTGTTATAATATATCCCCCTTGGGAACATTCATCCTCGAATGAAGCCTAAACTAGCTGAGTATGGAGGGAAAAAGCTGCAATCCCTACCACTAAGTACTAGAAACTGATATCTATCTGAACTAAGTTCCAAAAACATGCAAATACGCTGAAAATGCAAGAACAACTGAAGGAACATGATACTAAGACTCAATTTACGCAAGAGTAAACTGAGAGACTGGAGAGGAACTATTACCTGAAACTGAAACGGAATCGGAAGGAAACAGGTGAGGATACTTGGCCTTCATGGCTGCTTTTGCTTCCCAAGTAGCTCCCTCTACGGACTGACTCCTCCACAAAACCTTCACTGAAGCGACTTCTTTATTTCTTAACCTTCAAACCTAACGATAAAGAATTTCAACTGGCTCCTCTTCGTAAGTGAGACTATCCTCACAGCCACACTCTCTAATGGTACAATGGATGCCGGATCACCCACACACTTCTTCAATAAGGAAATGTGAAAGACTGGATGAACTGCTGCTAGTTCTGCTGGCAACTCTAATCATAAGCTACATTTCCAACCCTCTTCAGGATTTTGTAAGGACCTACATACCTCAGACTGAGCTTCCCTTTCTTGCCAAATCTCATCACTCCTTTCATAGGTGACACTTTCAGGAAAACCCAATCATCGATTTCAAACTCTAAGTCCCTCCTCCTCACATCTGCATAGAACTTCTGCCGACTCTGGGCTGTATTAAGTCTATCCCTGATGAGCTGAACTTTTTTCATACCTTTATGAACCAAATTTGGCCCAATCAATGCTGCCTCACCTACTTCAAACCAACCAATCGGAGATTTGCATCTACTCCCATATAATGCCTTATAAGGGGCCATCTGAATGCTGGAATGGTAACTATTGTTGTTGGTGAACTCTATAAGAGGAAGGTGATCATCCCAACTGCCTTTGATGTCAATCACGCAAGCTCTCAACATTTCCTCTAAGGTCTGAATGGTACGCTCTGCCTGACCATCCGTCTGTGGATGAAATATTGTGCTGAGATTTACCTGGGTACCAAGACCTTTCTGAACGACTTCCAGAAATGAGAGGTAAACTGAGGACCTCTAACTGAGATGATAGACAAAGGAACCCCGTGCAACCTGACTATTTCATGGATGTAGAGTTTAGCGTAGTCCTCCGCTGAATTTGTAGTCTTGACAGCCAAGAAGTGAGCGGACTTGGTAACTCTATCTACTATTACCCAAATGGAATCATGCTGTCTGCGAGTACGAGGTAAACCTGTAATGAAGTCCATGTTTATAACTTCCCACTTTCATGTAGGAATGTTAATATTTTGAGTCATACCTCCTGGTTTCTGATGTTCCACCTTAACCTGTAGATAGTTAGAACACTTAGCCACAAAATCTACTATGTCCCTCTTCATGCCATTCCACCAAAAGACTTCCCGTAGGTCACAGTACATCTTAGTGGCACCTGGATGAATGGAATACCTGGAGTTATGAGCCTCTGTAAGGATCTGCTGCCTCAACTCACCCACTTTAGGAACACACAAGCGACCCTGATAACGAAGCACACCATCTTCCCCTTGGGAGAAAACCTCTACTTTCTGCTGATGAACTGCACCTTTCAACTGAAGCAATATAGGATCACTATCTTGTTTTTCGTTAACCTCCGCTACCAATGAAGATTCTGATCTATTCTGAACTATCACTCCACCATCTGCCATGTCCATAAGACCAACTCCTAAGCGAGCAAGCCGGTGAACATCTTTTGCTAATTCTTTCCTTTCTTCCTCAACATGTGCTACACTACCCATAGATAATCTGCTAAGAGCATCAGCTACTACATTGGCCTTACTGGGATGATAAAGCACGTTCATATCATAGTCTTTGAGGAATTCAAGCCATCTCCTCCGATAAAGATTCAACTCTTTTTGGGTGAACACATAATGAAGGCTCTTATGATCTGTGAATACATCAACATGAACACCATACAAATAGTGTCTCCAAATCTTAAGGGCAAATACTATAGCTGAAAGCTCGAGGTCATGAGTCGGGTAGTTCTTCTCATGAACCTTGAGCTGTCTAGAAGCATAAGCTATGACCTTACCTCGCTGCATCAATACACAACCTAGTTCGACCCTGGATGCATCACAATAGATTACATAACCGTCTTAACCATCTGGTAGAGTCAAGACCGGAGCTGTGGCCAACCAAGTCTTCAGTTCTGAGAAGCTTTTCTCACACTCCTCTGACCACTGAAACTTAACCTTTTTCTGAGTCAACTTAGTTAATGGGGAAGCTATGGATGAGAATCCTTCAACAAATCTCCTGTAATAACCGGCCGAACCCAAGAAACTTCTGATATATATTGGAGAGGTGGGTCTGGGCCACTGCTTCACTGCCTCTATTTTCTGAGAATCCACTCAGATTCCTTCGCTAAATACCACATGACCAAGGAAAGCGATAGACAGTTACCAGAATTCACATTTGCTGAACTTAGCGAATAATTGGCGATCTTTGAGAGTTTACAGAACAACTCTCAGACGAGTCGCATGCTCCTCCTCCCTCCGAGAATAAATGAGGATATCATCAATAAAGTCGATGACGAACAAGTCCAAATACTATTTGAACACCCTGTTTATTAAGTCCATGAAAGCTGCAGGAGCATTGGTTAATCCAAAAGACATAACTACAAATTCATAATGATCATACCAAGTTCTGAAAGTTGTCTTCAGAATGTTACTATCTCTGACTCTGAGCTGATGATAGACGGATCTGAGGTCTATCTTAGAAAAGCAACTAGCACCCTGAAGTTGGTCGAACAAGTCATCAATCCTGGGGATAGGATACTTATTCTTGATTGTGACTTTGTTCAACTGTTGATAGTCAATGCACATCCTGAGAGAACCATCTTTCTTTTTCACGAACAACATTGGAGCACCCCATGGAGAGATACTAGGTCTGATGAAGCCATTATCTAGAAGGTCTTTCAGTTGCTCTTTCAATTCCTTAAGCTCGGCTGGAGTCATTCTGTAAGGAGGAATCAAAATGGGCTGGGTATCTAGAAGGAGATCTATTCCGAAGTCAATTTTCCTTGTTTAGCAAGATCGAATTGAGAATGTACTAGAAAAATTGGTGGTATTCCGGTTAAAGATTACATCAGGTAACCTTCTTGTTATTTATCTAAGGAGAAAAATAGTTTCTAAAAGTTAATTCTTTTGATATTTATCATGCGTATCTTTTGAAAAAGATCTGCAAACCATATTCTTTGGAATGAATTTTCCTTGGCAAATAGTGTTGCCTTTAAAATCCTTTAGTTTGCAGAATGAAAGATGCACATTTTTGTTTGATAAAATAGTATGTCAAAATGTTATATTTGGAAGACTATTTGAAAAGAAAAGCATTTCCATGTGATAATCTAAGAGTATGTTTTATTCTGTTTGGAGAAAAAAAAACTTTTGTAGTTTTGTACTCCTTGTGAATTTGATTGTGTCTGATTTTTGTAGAGTAAAAACTTTTGTAGTTTTCTACTCTGGATAAATAAGACTATGCAATTGGTTTGAAGAATATGAAAACTTCATCTAATAAGTTAGTGTTGTACTTTTTGTTTTCTGTAAACTTCACTGTTAAATAGAAAAAATTGTACAAAAGCTTTTGTCTTTATTATTAGTATTCTAAATACTAAGTGGTATGTCTAATTGTGATAGAAAAAAGACCAGTGACTTAAAGTGTGTGATTTTGTGTCTGCAATAGGTGCCTCTATGAAATGAACTTTGACACTATGTAAAGATTGTCAAAGAGAATTGAAGCACTATATTTCTTTCGTAGAATAATATTTCCAATAGAGGTTTCATGCTGCCATTGATAGTCTGGGAAAATATGTGGAAAAATTAGTTTCAACTATTTGAAAAATATTTTGGAGATCATATTTAAAATGTGGGGGGTTCTTTGCTTATGACAAAGATAAAATTAGACTTAGTGTCTAATTTAAATTTGGAGCACAATATATGAAATTTGATGATACTTTTGTATTATGTTAGACCCATAAATTTTTTGGAGTATACTTGATATTGTTGTCGTTGAGTTTCTCTTTTACTAGTATATGGTATGACTAGTATGAAACTACCAAATTATATGTATACTTGTTCAAAATGATTGAGTTCTTTTATGAAAAAGGGTCACTTAAAATGTTGTGATTTTTTATGAAAAGATATGTCTATTAAATATAACTATTTGTATAGACATGAATATTGGTGAATAGTCATTTGTCATGTTTTGTAAAAGAAGTATTTGGACTATATTGCCTTTATTGGACCCGATGAAACTTAGTTCATGGGTAGTTCTATAATAGTCAAATTGAAAGTTATGGAAAGGTCCTTCCGAAAAGGACATTTGACAAGGTGATGACTCTAAACAATGTTTGTATCACACAAAATTGTAAGAAATAGGAATAAATATTTGTGAGAAAAAGCTACCTCACGGAGAGCTTTTCAAACTCAATATTTTTATTTGTTCTTACTTGCTTGAGTCAAACTGTTTGTGACATGAACAATTGGGACATGTCAATTACAAAACCTTGTAAGAAAAACTGATCAATTTAGAAGTTTTGTCTAACTTTGAGTGCAATAAATAAAAATATCAAGTTTGTGTGGAATCTAAGTATGCTGAGCATTCTTATAAATATGTTGAAAGGAATTCTAATCCCTTAAAGTTGATTTACACTGACATTTGTGATATGAAGTCAACACCATCTCGTGGTGGGAAAAAGTATCTCATAACATTTGTTGACAATTGCATTTGATACGGTTATGTCTATTTACTGAATGGTAAGGATGAAGCAATAGAAATGTCTACGCAATATAAAATTAAAGTTGAAATCAGTTGGGAAAAAGATAAGAAGTGATAGGGATGGAGAATATAAATCTCCTTTTGCAGAAATATGTTTGGAAAGTGGACTTATCCATCAAACTACTGTCCTATTCACCTAAATCTAATGGAATTGCAGAATGAAAAAAAATTCAAACTTTGAAGGAAATGATGGCTGCATTACTTATAAGTTCAGGTTTACCACAAAACTTGTGTGGAGGAACTATCCTTACTGCAAAAGGGAACAACAAAAAGTTTTATCTTTTCAGAAAGAAAGCAATTTTATTTGTTCAGGACACAATCTATTCCATATGAGAAATGGAAAGGAAGAAAATCCAACTTAAAATATTTCAAAGTGTGGGGGTGTCTAGCCAAATTCCAAGTTCCTATTCCTAAAAGGATTAAAATAGGACCTAAGAACTGTGGACGGTAAAATTAGACTTGAGTAGTCTAGTGAAAGGTCTAAAAGACCTTGGAAAGAACAAAAGGAGAATGTACTTAATAAAGAGATTCATACGTGTAGTAAATGTCAAAGGGCATCTACTACCTTCAGATATGATTTTTGTAACATTTCCTATGTCTTATGTGGACTCATCCTTTTGGAAAGATGGTGTCAATAGTGAGATTGGTTCAATCTTGAGAAATTCTATTGGAAGTTGGTTGATCTTCCTCCAAGAAATAAACCTTTGGGTTCAAAGTGAATCCTCAGAAGGAAAATGAAAGTCGATGGAATTGTTGAAAAATATAAAGCAAGAGTTTTGTCAAAGGCTTTAGCCAAAAACAAGGTCTTGATCTTGTCGACACATACTCGTCCGTAACTAGAATTACATTCATTCGGATGTTAATATTATTAGCTGCGGTATATGACCTCCAAATTCATCAAATGAATGTGAAAACAACTCTCTTAAATGGAGAATCGGAGGAAGAAATTTACATAGAACAGCCCGGGGGTTTTGTGGTTCTTGGTAAAGAAAAGAAAGCGTGCGAACTTGTTAAGTCACTTTATGGACTAAAACAAGCACCCAAACAATGACATACGAAATTTGACCAAACCATGTTGGCAAATGGATTTAAGAATGATGGAAGTGATAAATGTGTTTACATTAAAATCACAAGGTCATTGTTTGTTTGTATATTGGTTATATGTTGATCATCAATAGAGACACTAATGACATAAATGCTACTAAACATATGCTATAAAACAACTTTGATATGAAAGATCTTGGAGTTGCTGATGCGATCTTAGGTATAAGAATCCATAGAACTCCATAATGTTTAGCATTGTCACGGTCTCATTACATTGAAAAGGTACTTGACTAGTTCAAATATTTGGATTTTAATATTGTCAAGACTCCAATAAATGTGAGTTTTGTACTTCAAAAGAATGAAGGTGAAAGTGACTCACAATTGAATTATGCTAGAGTATTGGGAAGTATGATGTATATCACGAAGTGTACACGATCAGATATAGCATTTGCTATTAGTAAATTGAGTCGGTTCACAAGTAATCCCAATCAAGCTCATTGAATGACAATGAAATATTTTTTTGGGGTATTTAAAACATACTCAAAACTATATCTTGCATTATGACAAATATCCAGCAGTATTGAATGGATATAATGATGCAAATTGGATCACCGGGATCGAATGAAGTAAAATCCACGAGTGGATATGTATTTACTCTTGGTAGAGGAGCAGTCTCTTGAAAATCTTCCAAACAGACATGTATTACTAGCTCTACAATGATCTCCGAGCTTGTCGCTCTAGATAAGACATGTGAATAAGTTGAAAGACTCCAGAATTTCTTGATAGATATTCTTTTTTGGCCCAAACCTTTGGCATCAGTATGCACACACTTTAATAGTCAAGATGCAATAGGTAGGGCATGGAGCATGATGTATAACGGAAAGTATCGTCATATAAGACGTAGACATAATACTGTTAGAAAACTACTCTCTAGTGGAATTATCATAATTGACTATGTAAAGTCAAAGGATAATGTGTCAGATCCACTTACAAAAAGCCTAACTAGAGAGAAAGTTGAAAGATCATCTAAGGGAATGGGTTTACGGATTAGGACAAGTCATCATGGCGGTAACTCTACCTAGCAGACCGGAGATCCCAAGAGCTAGGTTCAAGGAGAAAAACAAAGTTGTGATTGACGGTTCAGCATTGTCAACCAACTCAATCCATTCTCGTGATGAAGACAATGCTCAGGAACAAGGATGCAACATTAAGGCTTATTAATGAGTTAATAAAGCTTAAAGTTTTTAATGATTTGCTATGTTTGGCAGATTTGACCAAATAGTGTATCTACACAATAACACGGTTAGAAATCACCTATGTGAGTGTGAAGTGTAAGCTGCTTCAAAGAGGATGATTGTCAAAAGCCCTTCTCTCTATACACTCATGAAACCAGGAGGTGTTCATGGCTGAAACGAACACAACCTTAAGAACCATAAATGGTAAAGGGTTGATTGTGTGACATATGGTTGTCTAGGTATACATCAAAGCTTGACGGTTTAAAGATATCAAATCTACCAATTGACCGAGTATATCCGACATATGTTCACTACGAAAAGTTCAAAAGGAAACCTACTTATCTAGATGCAATTAATTATTGCTTGTAAAGTACACACACTTGTCCGTTTCTTTGTCTTGGAGTCATTCCCCATTCATGCGGGGGATTGTTGGGTTTTAAAAGGTGTGAATGGAAAATGAAGAGTTGCGACTTTTATGAAGAGTTGTGACTTTAATGAAAAATTGCGACTTATATGAAGAGTTGTGACTTTTATGAAGAGTTGTGACTGTTATGAAAGGTTGTGACCTTTCCGAAAGATTGTGACTTTTCTAAAGGGTTGTGACCTTTTCGGTAAAGCACAATAAGAACATTTTCACACCACCCTTTGTTTTCTATAAATTGAGGGATTTCCTCTCATTTTTAAAGAATCAATTTTCTGGACTTCTTCTACTACTACTATTACTAAATCTAGTATTCTAAGTGTACTTTAATGCCGTTGAGTGGTTCGCTGACACCGTAGTTTTAGGTACCAATACACCGGTGAGTAAGATCGTTCTATCTTGGAAGGATATATTCCATTAACCTCAGGTACTTGAGGGGAATAATTTCCTTAAGGGGACATTGTGCATTCAGTGTGCTCGATTTTCTTCTTTAAGAAAAATATTTTGTATATTGTTTCTAATCTGATCCGGATTCTATTTTCTCTACTGGTTTTAATTTTCTAGTTTTGAAAATGTTCTTTAAACTTTATTGTTTCTTATCAAGTTTTTCAAAGTTTTTGTTCTAAGTATTTTAGGAATACAGGATGAACAACAATCTTAGTCTGTCACGCCCCGAGGCTACCCCCTTGACGTAACATGGGACCTAGAATCATGAGTGACCCCAAGCTAACCCTAAAGCTGGCATATCATAAGCATACTAAAACGACTGAATAAAGAAGTACTATGCGGAAGCTTAAAACAATAATTAACTGGAAGATGGGGAATACCCAACTAGAGTTCAATAACAACTGAAAGATCAAACTCAAATCTAAAGCTGAATCTAATACTATGTCTGAAAAATCCTCTACTGACTAGAATTGTTGGGAGATGTCCCCAGCTAACCCTAGCAAAATTGAAACGGAGATGAAAGACTGAATACAAAAAATATGTCTATTGTCCTCAAAGTATGATGACTCACCACTGAAGCTGCTAGAGTACGGATTGGGAACTGATCTATGCGTGATCTGGATGCTGAATACCTGAACCTAGATCATGAAAGGATGTAGCGCAGAGTATGCGTCAGTACTTGGAATGTACAGAGCATGCAGTATATAGAATATAGCTGAACAATATACGTAAACTAAACAAAGCATACAGAGCAATGATATAATCTGAACTGAATGTAAATGCTGAAATATACTGAAAACTGAGCTAAATGTAATGACCAAGTACTAATCCAGAACATGACATACTGAGACTGAATGCTGAGGTATAACTGAAAACCTGGTCAAATGCACTAAATTCTGACTGTGGGAGTTACTATTAACCAACATAAAACCACGTGATCTAAATGTGGAGTCCGATGTATACGTCCCATCGAGAGGACCCAATATACCTTGCCAGGGGTATAAAGGCATGATTGGCGTGATCACTAAATCTGATGCCCATAAAGGGGACTTACACTCTTACGGGGGCACGTAGTTCTGGGACTATGAGGGTACGCTGAACCCTAACCCACCTCGGTGCTAAGCCTACTCCCAACTGGAAAAGTGTGTGACACAACATAACTAAAATACTGGATAGCTCAATGTTCTGACATGCAAATCTGAGAATGCAACATTTAAGTACTGACAATGAAACATTCGAAACTGTAGCATGTATATCTGTTTAACTGACCTAGCAAGTGTAATTCATAAACTATGAGAATCTACACAACTAGGGTTCTAAGTTTCATGCAAGGAACTAAGCAACAATTTCACGAAAACATGATAATCTGATTAAGAATACTATAACAGCTAAATCACAACCAATATCTAAGGTTTTAGAAACCCTAGGTCTAAGCAAGATATAGCGAATCAAGAATCTGACTGAATTCTAGGGACCTAGTGTATTAAGGGAACCCACTAGTGAAATCCCACATACCTGGTGACGAAATTCACGGAGAAATCTTTCGATTTCGGGACTGGAACTGAAGAAAACACGTTGCGTTCTTGGAAAGGTTTAGTAGACTCTTTTCTCTTCTTTTTCCCTAAGTTCCGATTGATTTTTGGAGAATAATCGATTAGGGAAAGATTTGATTAAGTTACTAATCTTAAACTGATCAAAACTACGTAGTTTAGGGGTTAAACGATGTAGTTTAGGTGTCCAACACATAGGGAAAAAGACAAAACGACCCCTAACTTAAAATCTGACGAGGCCGACCACGACGCCAGTGATGGACCATCACTAGGACCACGGCCCATCGACTGGGACGTGGTCTGCTGGTAGTGGCTACTGGTTCTGTTCCCTTCCCTCTACAGTCCACTTCACGGACCGTGTGAAGGATCACGGACCGTGAAGGCCACCGTGGTCCTTCACTTGGGCTAGGGGCCTACTGGTTCTGGATGACGGAGCTACCCACGGCCCGTGGTAGGCTCTGTGGTTCCACCCCATGAGTCTTGGTGCTTTGCCTCGCTTCAACGAGTAGCCCCACGGCCCGTGAAGGGCTCCGTGGTCCAACACATGAGGCTGGGTGTGAACCACGATGAGGGTGACGGACCGTGGTTCCTTTCACGGTCCGTGAACCCCTCTGTGGTTTACCTTTTTCAGTTGTTTTCTGCTGCAAGTTCTAAGTCGGATTTCCGAGGTGTTACAATATCTCCCCCTTGGGAACATTCGTCCTCGAATGAAGCCTAAACTAACTGAGTATGGAGGGAAAGAGCTGCAATCCCTACCACTAAGTACTAGAAACTAATATCTATCTGAACTGAGTTCCAAGAACATGCAAATACACTTAAAATGCAAGAACAACTGAAGGAACATGATGCTAAGACTGAATTTATGCAAGAGTAAACTGAGAGACTGGAGAGGAACTATTATCTGAAGCTGAAATGGAATCGGAAGGAAAGAGGTGAGGTTGCTTGGCCTTCATGGTTGCTTCTGCTTCCCAAGTAGCTCCCTATACGGACTGACTCCTCCACAAAACCTTCACTGAAGCGACTTCTTTATTTCTTAAGCTTCAAACCTGGTGATCAAGAATTTCAACGGGCTCATCTTCGTAAGTGAGACTATCCTTCACAGCCACACGCTTTAATGGTACAATAGATGCCGGATCACCCACACACTTATTCAACAAGGAAATGTGAAAGACTGGATGAACCGCTGCTAGTTCTGCTGGCAACTCTAACTCATAAGCCACATTTCCAACCCTCTTCAGGATTCTGTAATGTAACACCCCAGAAATTTTTTGAGCTAAAACTCGAACCATCCTTCGTTGTGAGTAGGATCTTACCGAGGAATTTAAAATTTCTTAAGTGTTAAGGTCACTAGATGTATCACCTTGAGTTCCAAAAAGAACTAAATTGGAAATAGCAAAATCTGAAATTTTGCAAGTTATGCTTAAGTTATGAGTTTTGGGTCAACTTCAAATGA
>JAJONR010009386.1:0-20163 GCA_029582245.1 Solanum etuberosum
TATGTTTAAAAACATAACTCTTTCTGTGTTTTGAGATTATTACTCAAAAATCTTTCTCTTAAAAGAGATGGTACTCAAACTGCTCAAAACTCTTTTGGAAATCTCAGTTTCCTCTCATCTTAAATGTAAAAACATTTACTCTGGGAATACTTAGTACCCATATATCATTTTAAAGAAAATGAACTCAGCTCTACTCTTCCTCAAACTCATATGCTCAAGTCTTAAAACAAGTTTTAAATCAATTTGTAAAAAAACTTCTTATAATAGGTTTCATGCCGAATTATGGACGTGAACGACTCAATTCAAGGTTTTCAATAACCATGCATAAAACTCAATACTTAGAAATCAACAACTCCAGAACTCAAGGAGTAAATGATACTACTCATCTCAAGAATGCTCGACTCAGAGGGTTCATGCGGGATTATGGGCATGAACTACTCATCTCAAGAACTCAATGATACTTCTCATCTCAAGACTGCTCGACTCATAGGGTTCATGTGGGATTATGGGCATGAACTCTCAACTCAAGGACTTTCATGGGTAACATGTAGTATCCCCATGATTAGGAATATAATTTCAAAATGATTAGGAACTCAATACTCAAGACATAGAACTTGAAGGTACTACTCCTCTCAAAGGTGCTCAGTTTACAAAGTTCATGCGGAATTTATGGGCATGAACGACTCGACTCGAGGACTACATAACAATATGGGACTCATGTATGCGACTCTTCTCATTCTCATACTTACTTCCTCAAAACTTAGTTCAAATCGATAGTTGATCTCAAAGAATTCATAATTGAACTCAAAGACTTTCTTAGACTCTACTATTAACTCTCTCTTGAAATTGAATTATGAATTCAAGAGTTAGGGTTCATGATATGAAGGATCTCGTGATGATAATATAGGCTCATGAATACATTCTCCTCATTCTAATATTCACTTGTTCGAGTCTTGAAACAAGTTATTAGAAGTTGTAGAAGACTCCTCAAAAAGATTCAAAGGGACTTCCTCAAAAGGTTCGAGAGAACTCTCAAGACTTAACTCTTATCTCTACCTTGAATTTGAATTATGAATTCAAAGTTATGATTCATGTTATGAATGATTTCTAGATGTTTAGAAGTCATTTAGAGTAGTTAGAATCGATAGGAAGTGTTAGTACACTTTAAAAGGACTCAGACGGGCTAAACAACGAAGAACGGGTGGGGGCAGACGTCCCGGGCGCACTGCTGGCGCGGGGCGCCAGCCCCTAAAGTTCAGAGAGCATATTCTGGCGCATTGCTGGGGCGCCACCCCAGCCTCTCCCCAGGCGATTCCGATGAATTTTTTGACTCATTTTCTGACCTTAATTCGACTAAAATCAAATGGTTTCTTTCCCAATTACTTAGAAGCGAACACCCAACATTAGTATACGATAATCCACTCAAAACACTAATACTTATCTCAAGAACTCATCATCAACCCCATAAATCAAGATTTACGAATGATTATCAAGAACTCGATTTCAAGAATGAAATTGTACTAAAATTAACATGATTAGCGTGTGGGTTAGCGCACCCAACACTATGAGAACTTACATACCTCTTAGGGATCAAACCCTTGGCGAAATCCGCAACGAAACCTCAAGAACTTGACGAAACCTTGACTTTTCTCCTCTCTTCTCCTCTTCTCTCTTCTTGAACTCTTTTCTAAAACCCTAGCGTGAATTAGGATTTGTGTAAACTGTACAAAATCAGTTTAGACCCCTAATAAATTACTAAAAATGAAATAAATCTTATAGGGTAAGGAAAAGACCAAAATACCCCTCTTAAATCCGGGTAACTTTTCTTAAATAGACAACCCAACTTCAAACAGTCATATCTCCCTCATACGAGCTCGAAAATTAGCAAACTCGGTGGCGTTGGAAAGAGAATTCTAAGACATTTCATTTGATATCTTATGGGATACATAAATCATCATGTGCTAAAAGTTATGGTCATTTGAAGTTGACCCAAAACTTAAAAGAACTAAGGAATGACTTGAATGAATTCTCTTTAATTCTTTTTGGAACTCAAGGTGCTATATCTAGTGACCTGACCTTAATACTTAAGAAATTTTAAATTCCTTGGTAAAATCCTACTCACAACAAAGGATGATTCGAGTCTTAGTTCAAATTTTTTTTGGGGTGTTACATATATTTTTGCAAGTTTTCATTTTTTTTAAAAATTGAAAACAAAACTTATCTTAAATGTGACTTTATTTTTGTTTTTTTCAAATCTATAAAAATAAACTTAATAAAATAAGATAAAAAAAATATTTAGCTTAGATATAAAATAAATATTTAAGAAATAAAAAATGGTGTAAAACCTTATGTTCGGTCAAAATTTACGTTTCTACAAGCTTCAATTTTTGAGTTAAAAGATTTGATAACAAAGGGTATGCAATACATATTATTGGGCTTTAATCATTGTTTTTTTATTTTTGAATTTGTACATTGTTATATATGTCGTGATATGAATGACTGCTTTAGCTCTATCGACAGAGGCCCCGCCTAAAGTTCTGACCCTTGCTTCAAGCTCTGCTCTGGGAGAATGGTCCCACCCGATACATTACTGGTTACAAATTGATACATTACTAGTTTGACGTATATGTAATGTGTTTTTAGATCTTTGAGTTAGTGTGCTGATAATATAAAGTATCAGATACACGTGAATTTTTTTTATTTTATTTGTGCTTTAGTCAGTATTTTTTTATTTTGGAATTTGTATATTTATATATAAGTCATGATACATTACTGGTTACAACTTGATACAATACTTGTTTGACGTATATGTAATGAGTTTTTAAAGCCGTCAATTAGTGTGTTGTTGATATAAAGATCATATATATGTGATTTTTTTAATGTATCAGTATGGAAGAATGAGTAATTACGACTAATATGTATTAAATGTATCATGTTATTGGTGTATCTCTGATACATTTAATAATGAGTAATCAATAATAGGTATCTGACACTTATGTTATTTATGGATCGTTAAGATAATTGATTAAAATGTATATTAAACTTTTTTTTGAATCATAAATGAAACAGTAGCTTTTCTAATGTATCTGGTACAATTGCAGCTATGTATTTGTAACGACCCGCTAGGTCGTTTTGAGCACTAGACCTTTTTCCATAAGTATTAAATAGGAATTTTGAATTTATTCTTAATTATGGTTATTTAAATGGCGGGTGATTTTTATATAATTAATTTAGTTGATAATTAATGGATCAGTTTTAAAATTTACTTAATATTCTATGCTACTTGACCCACCCATGTATAAAAGTAAATTAGTGAAATTTAGCATTTATTTATTTATTCATAATTATTTGCCCTAGTTATTTAAAAGAAAACAAATTGAGAGAGAATAGTTACGGTGCGGCAATTTCGAAGAGCAAATCGTGAGATCTTCAACTGGTTTGCTTCTATATTACGGCTCTTGTTTGAAATAATTTACTACATCTGCAAGTTCAATTGTGAACCTTGTTAATTGATATATTATATTATTATGGGATGAATCTAGTTGGAGCAAATAGTTTGATATACAATGGAGCAGGGGACAAGTTTTTAAGTGAGAAATCAATTGCAATGATTAGGTAATAATAAAGTAATGATGGCAAAATTATGAATTTGGCAAAATTACACGTGGTTAGTTACTGATTCCCGTAGTTAACATGGATTCAAGTTTTTCTATGTTGAGGTAGGTAATTAAATATAAAGTGTATTATATATTATATGAATATTATTAGAGTTATATTATTTGGAGGAATTAAGATTTACCCCTAGGATTGAGATTTAAGAAATTGATTATAGATTTGGATGACATTTTGGATCTAAAATAGATATATAGTAGTATGTGTATTTACAGACTCATTTACTTATGAATAATGCATATGTGATAGATGGTGAAGCTTTACAAGAGGGAAAGATAAAATCTTGAGGAATTTGTGGCACATGTACGACATACAAGGTACTGTAACGTCCTGTTCCAGTCGTTATGAGAAAACCAATGGAGAAAGAATTTGGGCCAGAAAATTTTTGAGTAGTGACTTGGGAATTCCTAGCCTAGTCCAGATTTGGACGAAATCTGAGTCAGGTGAGGTCTAGGAAAATCTGATAATGAATGACAGAGTTAATTATAAATTTGATCACATGAGTGGATAGCCAAGACGTTAGAGAGCCCGTACGACTTTACGGAATCAAATTCGGGCGAGTAGAACTCCTGAAACTGATCTTAGAGTGAATGGGTAGTTTTTGAACGTCAAGGGTTGAGGGTGTGTGGTGAAATGGGAGTTTGTAACTCAAATTCTGACTTTCTGTCTACGTGCAAGCCGCCGGGGCGGGATTAATCCCGCCAGGGTGGGGCTGCTGTGGCGGGTTGGGTCCCGCTATAGTGGGACAGTCGTGACTTAAGTCGGGAGAAAACCCCAAATTCGTTATTTTCTGCAAAACCTCGTTCTTGAGAGCTAAGAGACGACCAAGAGCAGTTCTTGACAGTTTTCCACGTTTTCTAACGCTAAATGTAAGATTATTACTCCCCTAATCCGTTTTTCTATCCGTAGAACTTAGAATCTTGGGTGATTATCATTGGGGGAAGGTTTTAGCGTGGAATTAATGGTGGAAAAAAGCCCTAATTGAACATTAGAATCTTGGGTTTGTCCATGGATAGATAGATTGTTTATTATCCGAGTAAATTAGGCCTTGTTTATTGATCCTTGCGTTAGTTGATTGTTTTTAGACCAAGAACAAGATGAACGAATCCAAAAAGTGAAGGCTAAAGTGTCTTAGGAGGATTCAAGCTTGGTTTCGAGGTAGGTGATGGTTTGATTTCCTTTTTGTGAGATATATGCCGGTTAATTGTTTTATTGTATGCATGCATGTATGTGAATAGGAAAATACGAACCGAATCTAATGAAATGAGTATGTGTGAACGATTGCATGCCATGAAACTAACACTTGATTGTATGATTATGAGTAATGTTCATTATGGGTGTGATTGTGGTTGTGCTGATTGGATCGGGTTTCACGTTCCGACACATATATTGGATTGGATTGGATGTCACGTTCCGACATATATATTGGATTGGGTGTCACGTTCTGACACATATATTTGATCAGGTGTCACGTTCTGATACATATATTGGATCAGGTGTCATGTTCCGACACATATATTGGATCGGGTGTCACGTTCCGACACACTAATAGTTTGGGTGTGGGTTCCATGAGAGGAGCATTGTGATTACTACATTCATGTCTATTGTCATTGATATTGGGAACTGTATGTTGCTCTTGAAATGATAACTGATCTATGTATTCTGTATATGTGTGTTTACTATGTTGTGATTGTTTGCCTATGTTTCGCTTACTGGAATAGCCGCGTGATCCTACCAGTACACTGTGGTTTGTGTACTGATACTGCACTTGCTCATTTTTTGTTGAGTACAGGGCATCTTCAGGCGGCTGCTGATAGACCTCAGCTAGGAGATCAGTGATCGAGACCGGATTCGAGGGTGAGCCAGTTCTTTCAGGCTGCCATGGATCCTTCAATTTTGTTTAGTCCATTTTCTTCGAACTCAGACTAGTGTTTGGATATTTCTTATGTTGGTTGGGGTTGTACCCCTTTTTCTTAGACTTATTGGTTAGTAGTTTTGATACAATGACTTTCAGGTTCTAGGGGTTGTTTTTCCGCAATAGTTGTTAGTCGTTTATTCAAGCTTCCGGAGTTTATGGGAACTCCATAGTTTCTTTAAGTAATTTAAACCTTCTTCCGTCTTTAAAAGCTGAGTTTTTCGTTAATTTGTTTAGTCGGGTTGTAGTAATGGTTCTCACACTAGAGGGTTAGTATGGGTGCCAATCATGACTGTCTGGGTCGTGACAAAGTTTGTATCAGAGCCCTAGGTTTGTTGATCTCATTGTACCAATACGAGTCTAGTAGAGTCTTGCGGAACGGTACAGAGACGTCTGTACTTTTCTTCGAAAGGCTACAAGACTTTAGGAAACCTTTTTGTTTCTACTCCTTTCGTGGTATGACTTGATTCCAATTGGTATCTGGCTATCCAAATTGGTATTTAATCTTCTTCCCTCTTCTGTCCGTAGATGGTTAACACACGTTTCAACGGCGTCAGACCCGTAGCTCCCGTCAATGAGCCAGTCGAGGAGGCCACGGTCGAGGTAGGGGTAGAGGAAAAGCAAGGGGCAGAGGCCGAGGCCGAGGAAGTGTAGCACCCGCTAGAGGTGGAGCTCCAGTTGAGAATGCTCCCAGAGATGAGGCCCTTCCTACACATCACGAAGAGGTAGAAGAGAATGTGGAGATTGAGGACGAGGAGGAGGTTGGACCAAAGGGGGATGCACATGCTGAGGCTACAAGTGTTCCTCCCTTAGACCTAGTGTTAGCTCAACAGATTATGACTTTTCTGAAGGGATTGGTCGGTCCTGGAGTCCTTCCCACAGTGCAAGCGACTCAACCTCTAGTCAACCCCCTTATTGCTATTGCGGTTCCCAAGGTGGGTGGAGCAGTAGGCACTGATGCCTTTTTCCGTCCTCTATTGGGTCCTGTGATGACTGGTAATGAGCATGAGATGCTGACTAAGTTTCAGAAGCTAAAGCCGCCTGTGTTCCATGGTTCTGAGAGTGAGGACGCCTATGAGTTTATTTTGGATTGCTATGAGAGTCTTCACAAGTTAGGTATTGTACACCAGCATAGGGTAGAGTTTGTGACCTTCCAACTTCAGGGTGAGGCTAAATAGTGGTGGAGGGCCTATGTGGAATGCAGATCGTCTGTTTTACCCCCAGTCACTTGGATGCAGTTTCATGCTCTGTTTCTGGAAAATTATGTACCCCAGACTTTGAGAGATCGTAAAAAGGATGAGTTCATGGCTTTGGAGCAGAGTAGTATGATTGTAGCTGCGTATGAGGCTAAGTTTCATGCCTTGTCTAGATATGCTACACAATTGGTAACTACAGAGGAGGAGAGGATTCGTCTTTTTTTCAAAGGATTGAACCCCGAATTACATTTATTTTCTGTTCAAATGACTTCTGCAGGAAAAACTTTTAATGAGGTGACACACTTTGTGAAGAAAGTAGAGGAAGTTCGACGTGATGGGCGGGCTAAAGCTCTGGCTAACAAGCCCAAGAGCACAGGTAACTTCCATGGTTCCTACTCCAGAGGTTCAGGTAGGCCGAAACATGTAGCCCGGCCAACTCAGTCAGCCTTGCCCGCTTCTACAGGGGGTTACTCAGGAACTCCACAGCAGAATTTTATTCAGGATAGCCAGGGAGCCGCGCCTCCGGCTAGAGGCAGGCCGTCTTTTGATCGTAGTTGATATAATTATGGAGAACCTGGGCATATGAGGAAAGATTGTCCCCATCCGCGCATGTTTGACCCTGCGCAACATCAGACTAGAGTAGTGGTACCCGCGGGCAACGGTAATAATGGCAGAGGACGTCCACAAGGTGGGCGAGGAGGGAATCAGTGAGGCTGTGGAGGTCAGAGAAATGGTAATGCAGGTAGAGGAGCAGCGCAGCCAGGCAAGAAGGTTTTCCGTCATGATGACATGGCTCAGTTTTATGCCTTTCAGGCAAGACCGAGGCGGAGACCTCTGATGCAGTGATCATAGGTACTATTCTTGTTTGTGACTGGATGGCTAATGTGTTGTTTGATTCGGGTTCTACATTTTCATATGTCTCAGTTCAGTTTGCCTTGGGATTTGATATGGTTTGTGATGTACTTGATGCCCCCATCCATGTTTCTACCCCAGTTAGAGAGTCTGTCATAGTTACCCATGTTTATCATGCTTGTCCTGTTATGTTTATGGGTTTCCAAACTTGGGTTGATTTGGTTATATTGGATATGACTGAATTTGATATAATCTTAGGCATGACTTGGTTGTCCCCCTATTATGTTGTGCTTAATTGTAATACTAAGTCTGTAACTCTAGAGATTCCGGGAAGGGAAAAGTTAGAGTGGAAAGGGGTGTACAAGCCTAAGCCAGCTAAGGTCATATCTTCCATTCGGGCTAGAAAATTGGTGGGGCAGGGGTGTTTGGCGTTTTTGGCTCATGTTCGGGATGTTGACGTTGAGTCTCCCTCTATTGAGTCTATTCTTGTAGTGTCTGAATTCAAGGAAGTGTTTCCTACCGATTGGCCTGGTATGCCTCCGGATAGAGATATAGATTTCTGCATTGACTTGGAACCTGGTACTCGCCCCCATCTCCATTCCTCGTTATCGAATGGCCCCGGTAGAATTGAGAGAGCTTAAAGCTCAAATCTAGGATCTTCTGGATAGAGGTTTCATCCGTCTTAGTGCTTCCCCGTGGGGTGCTCCTATCTTGTTAGTTAAGAAGAAGGATGGTAGTATGAGGATGTGCATAGACTATCGACAATTGAATAGGTTCACCATTCGAAATAAGTATTTGTTGCCTCGGATAAATGATCTTTTTGACCAGTTGCAAAGTGCATCAGTTTTCTCTAAAATTGATCTAAGGTCTAGTTACCATCAGTTAAAGATTAGGCATGAGGATGTACCAAAGACGGCATTCAGGACCCGATATGGGCACTATGAGTTCTTAGTGATGTCGTTTGGGTTGACCAATGTGCCTGCAGCTTTCATGAGTTTGATGAATGATGTGTTCAAACCATTTCCGGATTCTTTTGTTATAGTCTTTATTGATGACATTTTGGTTTATTCGAAGAGTAAGGTAGAGCATGCCGACCATCTTCGTAATGTTTTGGGTGTCCTTGGGAGGCAAAAGTTATATGCAAAATTTTCCAAGTGTGAGTTCTGGTTAACTTCAGTTGCCTTTTTTGGGGCATGTGGTTTCAAGGGAAGGGGTAATGGTAGATCCCCAAAATATCAAAGCAGTCAAGAATTGGGTCCGGCCTAGTTTTGTGACTGAAATTAGGAGTTTTGTGGGGCTCGCCAGCTACTATCGTTGGTTTGTGAAGAACTTTACTTCTATTGCCACGCATTTGACAAGGTTGACCAAAAAGGAAGTGCCTTTCGAATGGACTGAAAAGTGTGAGGAGAGCTTTCAAGAGCTCAAGACTCTTCTGACCACAGCACCTATTCTAGCACTGTCGGTGGAAGGTAAATATTTCATTATGTATTGTGATGCTTCACACTCGGGTTTGGGTGTTGTGTTGATGCAGGATAATAATGTCATAGCTTATGCATCGCAGCAGCTGAAGGTGCATGAGAGAAACTACCCTACACATGATTTGGAATTGGCAGCGATAGTGTTTGCCCTCAAGATGTGGCGGCATTACCTTTATGGTGTCAAGTGTGAGGTATTTACTGAACACCGTAGTCTACAACATGTATTCACTCAGAAGGACCTGAATCTGAGACAGCGAAGGTGGATGGAATTACTCAAGGACTATGATGTTATCCTCCAGTATCATCTGGGTAAGGCTAACGTGGTGGCAGACGCATTAAGCCGGAAGGCGGTGAGTATGGGTAGTCTAGCTTTCTTGGGTGTATCCAAGCGACCTTTGGCCAAGGAAATTCAAACCTTGGAGTCTAAGTTCATACGATTGGGCATCTTAGAAAAAGGTGGGGTGTTAGCTAGCATTGAGGTTAGGCCCACATTTATTAAAAAGATCAAGGCCAAACAGTTAAAGGATGAGAGTTTGAATGAGCTCAGAAAGAAGACACCGTCTGGCAAGGCACAAGATGCGACTCTTGATGCGGGGGGTATGCTCGGTTTTAAAGGAAGAATTTGTATTCCCCGAGTGGATGACTTGATTAAGAAGATGTTGGCAGAATCCCATGGTTCGCGGTATTCCATTCAACCGGGTGTGACCAAGATGTACCGAGATTTGAAATGACTTTATTGGTGGCCTGCCATGAAGAAAGACATAGCTGAGTTTGTGGCTAAGTTCCACAACTGTCAACAGGTAAAGTATGAGCACTAAAGGCCTGCAGGTTTGCTTCAGCGAATGCCAATTTCGGAATGGAAGTGGGAAAGGATAGTTATGGATTTCGTGGTTGGTCTCCCCAAGACCTTGGGAAAGTTTGACTCCATTTGGGTAGTGGTTGACAGACTGACTAAGTCAGCCCACTTCATTCCAGTCAGAGTAGACTATAATGCGCAGCAGTTAGCTAAGGTGTATGTGAAGGAGATAGTGAGGCTGCACGGAGTGCCCCTTTCTATCATTTCGGACCATGGTATCCAGTTCACCTCTAAGTTTTAGGAAAAATTGCATGAGGAGTTGGGCACTCAACTCACTTTTAGCATAGCCTTCCATCCACAAACAGACAGACAGTCTGAGAGAACTATAGAGGACATGTTGAGGGCATATGTGATTGACTTTGGAGGGCATTGGGACAAGTTATTACCTTTGTGTGAGTTATCATATAATAACAGTTACCACTCCAGCATTGACATGGCACCGTTCGAAGCACTTTATGGGATAGGATGTAGATCACCCATAGGATGGTTTGAGGCTGGAGATGTGAAATCTTTAGGGGTGGACTTGGTGAAAGATAATCAGGATAAGGTAAGAAGCATCCAATATAAGCTTCTAGCAGCCAAAGTCGACATAAGAAGTATGCAGACCGTAAGGTAAGAGACATGGCATTTCAGGCCGGTGAACAAGTCCTTCTTAAAGTGTCACCCATAAAAGGGGTGATGAGATTCAGCAAGATGGGCAAGCTTAGTCCTCGATACATTGGACCATTTGAGATTCTTAATTGTGTAGGGCCAGTGGCTTATAGGTTGGCCTTACCTCCTAGATTATCTGGAGTTCATCCAGTGTTTCATGTGTCCATGTTGAAGAAGTATCATGGGGACGGGGACTACATCATAAAATGGGACTCAGTTTTGTTAGATAAAAACCTTCAGTATGAGGAGGAACCGGTTGCGATTCTTGATCGCGATATCCGAAAGCTGAGGACAAAGGAGATAAAGTTTGTTAAAGTTCAATGGAAGCATCGTCCGGTTGAGGAAGCTACTTGAGAAACCGAGAAGGACATGCGAGACAAGTATCCCCAGTTGTTCAACAATTCAGGTACTACTCTACCCTTACTTTAGCCAATTTTTCCTAGTTATCACTCGGGGACGAGTGATGGGTAAATTGGTAGCTATTGGAACAACTTGTTTCCGTCGTTATGGAAAAGCCAATGGGGAAAGAATTTGGGCCAGAAAACTTTTGAGTATTGACTTGGGAATTCCTAGCCTAGTCCAGATTTGGACAAAATTCGAGTCAGGTGAGGTCTAGGGAAATGAGGTAATAAATGAGAGAGTTAATTATGAATTTGATCACATGAGTGGATATCCAAGATGTTAGGGAGCCCGTACGGCTTTATGAAATCAAATTCGGGAGAGTAGAACTCCTGAAACTGATCTTAGCATGAACAGATAGTTTTTGAACGTCAAGGGTTGAGGGTGTGTGGTGAAATGGGAGTTTGGAACTCAAATTCTGATTTATGTCTCCGTGCAAGCCGTCGGGGCAGGATTAATCCCGCCAGAGAGGGGCCGCTGTGGCGGGTTGGGTCCCGTTGTGGTGGGACAGTCGCGACTTAAGTCAATAAAAGAACTCCAAAATCGTTATTTACTGCAAAACCTCATTCTTGAGAGCTAAGAGACGACCCAGAGCAGTTCTTGACAGTTTTCCACATTTTCTAGCGCTAAAGGTAAAATTATTACTCTCCTAATCCGCTTTTTGATCCGTAGAACTTAGAATCTTGGGTGATTATCATTGGCGGAGGGTTTTAGCCTGGAAGTAATGTGGGAAAAAGCCCTAATTGAACATTAGGATCTTGGTTTTGGCCATGGATAGATAGATTATTTATTATCCGGGTAAATTAGGTCTTGTTTATTGATCCTTGTGTTAATTGATTATTTTTAGACCAAGAACAAGCTGAACGAATCCGGAAAAGAAAGGCTCAAGTGTCTTAGGAGGATTCAAGCTTGGTTTTGAGGTAGGTGATGGTTTGATTTCCTGTTTATGTTATATATGCCGGTTAATTGCTTCATTGTATGCATGCATGTATGTGATTAGGGAAATGCAAACCGAATCTAATGAAATGAATATGTGTGAACGATTGCATGCCATGAACCTAATACATGATTGTATGATTATGGGTAATGTTCATTATGGGTGTGATTGTGATTGTGGTTGTGCTGATTGGATCGGGTGTCACGTTCCGACATATAAATTAGATCGGGTGTCACGTTCCGACACATATATTGGATCGGGTGTTATGTTTCGACACATATATTGGATCGGGTGTCACGTTCCGACACACTAACATTTTGGGTGTGGGTTCCATGAGAGGACCATTGTGATTACTTTATTCATGTCTACTGTTATTGATATTGGGAACTGTATGTTGCTCTTGAAATGATAACTGATCTATGTATTATGTATATGTGTGTTTACTGTGTTGTGATTGCTTGCCTATGTTTCACTTACTGGAATAGCCGCGTGATCCTACCAGTACACTGTGGTTTGTGTACTGATACTGCACCTGCTCGTTCTTTGTTGAGTACATGGCAACTTCAGGTCGCTAATGATAGACCTCAGCTAGGAGATCAGTGATCGAGACCGGATTCGAGGGTGAGCCACTTCTTTCAGGCTGCCATGGATCCTTCATTTGTGTTTAGCCCATTCTCTTCGGACTCAGACTAGTGTTTGGATATTTCTTATGTTGGTTGGGGTTGTACTCTTTTTTCTTAGACTTGTTGTTAGTAGTTTTGGTACAATGACTTTCAAGTCTAGGGGTTGTTTTTCCGCAATAGTTGTTAGTCATTTATTCAAGCTTCCGGAGTTTATGGGAACTCCATAGTTTCTTTAAGTCATTTAAACCTGCTTCTGTATATTTAAAGGCTGAGTTTTTTGTTAATTTGTTTAGTCGGGTTCTAGCAATGGTTCTCCCACCGGAGGGTTAGTGTAGGTGTCAATCACGACGGTCTGGGTCGTGACAGGTATGTTAAGACTTCTAGACTTCGTTGAGGGACGTTTTCTAATTAAAGATTAAAAATGGAATAGACAATGGGTAAGGGCAAAAGATGAGGATCTGGTACTAATGGTGTGACGGACATTGGTACGAGTACCGGGGTTATTAAAGAGAAGGTTTATTACTATAATATGATATATTGTAATTCGAGAATTCCAAAGCATATGGGCATTAGCTAATGTATTTAGTGACTTGATTTCTTTTGTATAGTTGTGTTTCTTTATTTAACCCGTATAATTGTGATAATTGAGGTGATTATATGTCATAGCGACATTTGAATTATTGAGATGTTGCATCACCCCCTTTTTATTGATATCATATTGTGCACATTCATTGACATGAGACTGAGTATGAGTTAAGGTCTAACACGTAAAGATTGTCCGTGTCGAGATCAAGTTATGATTATAATTTGGGCACGTGGAGATCGTCCGTGCGAGTGATTGGTTATGATTATAAGTTGGGCACGTGGAGATTGTCTGTGCTGGAGATTGTCTGTGCTGGAGATTGTTTGATTTTATGATAGTGCGTTGAGATCGTTCGCACAGACACGTGAAGATCGTCCATGTCGGTATATGGACCTCGCAAGTCCCCCATGGGTCATGAACTCTTGATGTATTTCCGAGGAGTATCATGTATATATTGTTGAGAGAGTACTTGGAATCTGAGGCATACCATTTCATGGTGTCACTTTGCATTGCATCTCATTACATCCCTCATTCTCGTTGATTATGTGTGTTATTTCTGGTTGGACATTTCGTGACATTTGATTATTTATATTGATGAAAACTTGGTTGATTAGTATAATGTAGACTTGTAAAAATTAAAGGATTATTTTCTTGTATACTCGTGTCACTACTTATTCGTTGTCGGTCTATGAGATATATTGGGTACACGTCGTTTCGTACTCATACTACACTTGTTGTACTCTTTTGTGGTACAGATTGTATTTCAAATTCGAGCGTATTTCTTGGAGCTTGAGTCTGAGTTTGGATTATCTTGGAGTTGTGGCGAGCTGCTTGGATATTTTGCGGGCCATACCTTCATTTATCACTATTTATTAGGTTGTTTTGGTATTATGATAGGATATTTCTTATGTTTAGACTTGTTATATAATTAGAGACTTTTATTAACTTTTAGAAGCTCTTGTATTTATGACACTAAATCTTGGGGTGATATTTCAGTTTTCCGCTTTTTATTTAAAAGACATAGTATGTAAGATATTTGCTTGCTAGTTACTTTTTCATATTTTGAGTAGAATTGGTTAACTTATTGGGTTGGCTTACCTATCGGTTGGGAATATAAGTGCCATCACGACTAGTTATTTTGGGCCGTGATAGTATTAGTGTGTTTATCGAATGACTGTTCTTGGATATTGAAGGCATCTGCTAGGAAAAATTCAAATATATTCAAAGTGAGGTACTTCAATAGTGAATATATGTAATTGTGGTAGATTTCAACTAGAAGAGATACCTTGTGCACATGCAATTGCTATTTTAAAGAGCAAGAATATTAACAGATATGCATCCCTACTGCTCTGATTACTACAAGCATGATGCATTAGCAAAAAAATCTGAAGTTCCAATGGTTCTGATGCTAGATAAGGAGGATTGGTGAGTTCTAGACAATTTCTTAGATGAAACTGTGTTTTCACCTAAATACAAAAGAATGTCCGAGCGACCAAGGAAACGAAGAAAAAAACTCAGATGAAAAAATAACAATAAACACAAATTGTTGTGGACGTTATGGACAAGAAGGTCATAACCGTAGAACTTGTACTTTTTTTCTCAAAGAGAAGTGAATCAATGATTTTTTATAAGACATCCATGTTCATGTTGAATAAGTTTTCACTTATAGGTATTTTCCACTTTTATAGTTCTATAAAATACATTGTACTGTTAACAATGGGTAGTTTTGATACAATATGTATGAGTTTTGCTATCCAATATAATAATTTGTTCAACTTTGTGTGTGGATGTTATATTTGATACACAATTTTTGACATGTTGTGTTTAGTAAAATTATATTTTGAATGTATCACATTAATTTTTCAATAACTATATGATGTATATATGATACATAACTATGTAATATATATATATATTGTTATGATTCATATCTAGTGTATCATATACATTATGTCATAATTAATGAACTCTTTATACATTTGATTCAAATTAGTTATGACTCTGATACTTGCGTTTATGACCTCTAAATGTATAATGTGAAAGTTTTAAGTATCAGATAATGTGTTGTGTATCAAAAGCACTATAATTAAACACAAAATAAACACATATTAAAATTACATAATATAATTAACAACAAAATATATTCAAATTCAGACATGAAATGAAACAGTTTTTGGAGTAACACTCTAAAACTTAAGTAAAATTGTCTTAAAAATAATAAATCATCAAAAGTTGTCTATGCATTGATACATAATCAATATTCTACAACAACCAAATCATCTTGGGGTGGTAGATTGAAGTAACCCTTAGGCTTTGGTGGATCGCCTTTATCGCTAACATATCCTGTCATGGCCTTTTCACTGTCGTATTTTTATAACAATGCTCCACATCTTGTGCAAGGATATTCATCTTGGAAACCATCTGATGAGATGTTGATTTCGATACTAAGGAACTCAGAAAAGGCAGCTACAAACATTCCACAGTCACTACAAGAAGAAGTAGATACATTATAAAATTGAATTAAACATATAATTAAGAACTAATTGATACAATACTTACAGACTTTCGCTTTCTTGTAGCATAATGTCTTGAACGAATTCAACATCAAATGGATGATGTGGGTCCAACACTCTACCAGTTTTCTTATCTTTGTAAGCATCGAATGCTGACCAGTCAATTCTCTTTGTTTCCTAAAAAAACTCAGTATCTTGATAAATAATTACCACTGCAAAGTATCTTACTGTTTAACTAATACGTAGTGATATAAAGTATATCTGATACTAATTACAACTTGATGAACTAAAAAAATCTATCAAAAAATGTATCTGATACTAATTATAACATCATATACTCATTATATAATATTTTTATATCAGGTGCAAGCCATGTTAGTATACGATACAATATTCTTCATATTACAACGCATTCTACAATTTGAACTTAAAAACTTGATATATTAATAACAACTTGTATCTTACTTTTTAAAGTTCAATGTTGTATTCATAACAACATTGAACTTTTAAAAACTTGATACATAATTGCAACTACAAATTAACTTACTGTTTAACTGATACATAGTGATACAAAGTGTATCTACTAATCATTACAACTTGATGAACTAAAAAATTTGTAAAAAGTTGTATCTGATACTAATTATAAAATCATATACTCATTATGTAATATTTTTAATTTAGGTACAAATAATATTAGTATATGATGCAATATTCTTCATATTACAACACATTCTACAATTTGAACTTTATAACTTGATACATTCATACCAACTATTAAAATAGAGAACACAAATTAGATTTTTATGTATCAACATAGAACATTTGAATCAAGATACATAGCAGTATGAGAAAATCACTTTAACAACAATGTATCAGATTTTTTGAAGCAACTAACAACAGGGGATATCAAACATAAAAAAAATGTATCAGTTAAAAAATAGATACCCGGCGTAGTGTAGGTCGAGAAATTGCAGATGCAACTTTTCTACTTTTTTGGGTGTTTTGTTCCACATTCTAATTGGAAGATGAAGGTATATCCTTCTTCGACTTTGCCTTCTCCGAACTTTGATTCGTCATTGCTAATGGATCATGCATACGTTTAGATTTATTTTCAGCCCATTTAGAATTGTCAGAATCATAAATTCGATCAGTGTTAGATGAGTTTAATTAGGTAATCCCGATACTAAACGAAGGAGCATCATCTATATGTATCAGGAAATTGATGGAAAAAAATCTAAGAAAAATAGAATGGAAAAATGAAAACTACCTATTAAGTGAATTTGAAATTGATTGACTGGAGAGAGAAACCTTTAAAATTTAAATTGGGATGAAGGATGTAACTGATTAGATTATGAGAGTGAAATAAGGGGGAGATTGAAGGAGTGAAAATAGGAGTGAGGAAACGTGGGTTTGTAATATTGAAGTAATGTATCTAGACGAGTTGAGATTTTGGGGAAAATAAGGAATTTTAGTAATATTTTGAAATGGTAGGGAATAATAGAACATATGGTAAATAAAGGTGTATATATAAGTAATTTTTTTTTATAAGAATATGCTTAAATGACTTTAGTTTTTTCATCATTTTTCTTCAATATTACATGGTTTAGTGGTGAAAATTATTGTTCATTAATAATTCAACATCGTATGATAGGGGTTGAGATTTTTTGGTCAATTTATTTCGATAAGCTTCTTTTATAAGAGGGCTGTTAAGATGGATGATATGACTTGTTGCTTAGGAAGTGTTCTTAAATCTTCATGCAATTTTATTTTTGTTGTATTCTTCTTGTCAAAAATTCTTTGATTGGGTTGAAGGATTCATGTGTATAGAAGAAACATTCTCAAAGGCCCTCAATATTGAGTGTGAGAAGAATTTCAAAATCTATTATTAGACTAGATTCTTCATCTATGGCTATGTCGTATTAAGTAGAAGGTTAATCATCATCTATAGGCATGCCAAATCACGAGAGAGAAATTTTAATTATCAAATATTTGAAATAGATGTAGAAAGTATTGATGAAACTGGAGAACAATGAGAGAAAGTAAATAGACTAAATGCAATTTTGTCAAGCCACATTATGTTGTTCAAGTTCTATCAGTTTTCTCCTCTACTAATTGAGTGGAGGTTCAAATATGAAAATGTAATTTTTTTCTCATGTTAATTCATCATAGTCCATGAATACCTTATGATATTCCTAATTTCTTATGAGATTCTTATTCCATAAAAAAATATGAAACGTGACGATTTATGATTTTTCGCAAAAGCATGAACACCTATATTTTCAATATCTATACCCTATCATAAATATCCTTAACACAGACTCAAAAGACACGAAAAGTAAAAATAATAAATACAAAATTAAACTATGAAACGGGCAGATTCATTATTTTGACTCCACTTTCATATTCTGCATATCTCTATTTTTGTTCCAGTTTCATCTTCTCAAGTTAAGTGCTCTTTCAATTGATTCTGTATAACTACAATTCATTTTTCAATGAGATTGTAATAAAAAATTCATTGTGTATAGAATCATGTTCCTCCCAAGCATCCCAATCTCTCTGTAAGTTCGATTTCACCTTTTTCTAGCAGTACTTGGATTGAGGTTTAATATTTATTTTTCTTTTTACTAATTTGTTAATTAAATCATCGGTTAGATTTTGGATTGACTTGAAGTAGTATTTTACTACGATTGTACAACATATTCATTCCCATTTTAAAAATGATTTGATCTTGATATTGATTTATCATGAAAATCAAATAACCTTGACTCAAATTGCATTTATTTGTTGTTCCATTAATTATTTATTATTGAAACATGACATGTATAAATGACTTAGTTTTCTTATAGTTTTTCATCAATATTACATGATTTAGTAGTGAAAATTGTTGTTCGGTAATAATTCAACATCGTATAATAGGAGCTTAGATTAATTCGAGATCGGTAAACCAAGAAGGCACTACCTATTACATTGGTGCATTTATTTCGATAAACTTCTTTTACAAGAGGGCTATTAAGATGGATAGGTAACTAGTTACTTAGAAAGTGCTCTTAGATCTTGGTGTTGTTTTTTGTGTTCTTTCTATCAAAAACTATCCAAAAAAATCTTTGGTTGGGTTGAAGGAACATTCTCAAGGGCCCTCAATGTTGAGTGTGAGAATTTGATATTTGTGGGTTTTACATTTTAAAGCTAAACAAAAATATCAAGCTAATATAATAATCGTTAATATTACCTTAGATGTTGTTGTAAAAACTTAATTTATTAACACATATGTTTGAGTAATTCAATTCAAAGTTCTAAAATATTTTTGATAATATATATTGATTTCATACCTTCACCATTGAGACATCTGTCTTAAAAGTTGAGATTTCAGGAAACAAACAACAATTTAATTAATATAATCAGTTATCAATATGTGGGACAATCCTAGAATCAAAGATTAAAAATTAACTTTTAAATAAATTGTTACACAATATAAAAGCAAATAATTTTCTTTTAAAAGAAAGGAAGAACTGAGGAGGAACGAAAAAGAGTATACATACCTGAGGCAAAAGTACAAACTCCAAAAAAAAAAGCGGCAACAATGATGTCAACAATAAAAGTCGGAATCCTAACTTTTTTAAGGCAACAATAACATCAACAATAAAAGTTGGAACCGTAACTTTTTTAAAAATTAAATTTTAGACTTAAAATTTCTTTAGTGTTTGAGAAGAAATCAATAGTTAAATATTGTTATTGAGTATGACACTATTTTTCGTTTTAAATTTTTTCAATTATCAATTTACTGTTTTATTTTTTATTGAAAGAGTTAGAAAAATCTAAAATTGAAAAAGTTCTAAACCTGCGAAAAAAAGAGGCAAGAGTTTTTTCTTTTAATTTTAGGTAGAGAGCATATTAAATATTGTGTTAATTAATTAGGCAAAATATAGAAGAAAATGGTGCCAATAGGTTTCAAATCCACATCCCACACATAAATGGCATTCGCTAAACGCTCAAATATCACTAAGTCATTTGCCTAATTTTTGCTTGTGGGTTCACACATATATTTTACATAGGTTTGTATGTAATTTTTTAAATAAATATAGAATTTACGTAAAAGCTATTGGGTTTGTCTGAACCCCCATATAACAATGTAGCTCACCCCTGAATCGAGAAGACGTGAATCCTATGTCAATCGTGTAACTACATAGGCCAACGTAGGACAAGGGTTGTACTAAACTTTTTAAAAATTCCTTTATGCTATGCCTTGTGGATTTGTTGTGGATTCACATGCTAGCTTATTATATGTATGTATCATATCCAACAAGGTATGGATGCCTTAGCCGTTATGTCGGTTACACTAACAGACTCCTATAATTAACTAACATATATGTTCTTTGGTTGTCTTCTCATTTATTATATTACTAGTTAACCAAACCACGCTTCGCGCGGTCATATTTTTCTATATTAATTAATATAAAAAATTAAGAAATTGCAATACTAAAATATATA
>JAJONR010009387.1:0-38745 GCA_029582245.1 Solanum etuberosum
AAAAGATATGTATTTCCGTCGCAAATTGCTATTTACGGCTTATCAAAACTAGAGTCGATGAAAGAAGGGTCTTACCTTGATCTTAAGTTCGTAATACACCTCAAAACCTTAAAGTATGTCCAAACCCTTGCTGTCCCAACACCAAAGTAGGATATGCTACAAAATCGATAAAACAAATTATACCATGATGACGAGCTCAACGCGTAGAACAACTTTCGTCAAGGACTTAAGTCGAGAAAATATATAATTTGGTTGATCTTAGAAGTGGGTTTTCTGGTTATTTACTCAAAAAAATGAAGAAAAGTCGAAGAAGAAGATATATAAAGAGTTCCACCGACCTAGGGGACCCACCTCACGTACCTTCTTGCGCAGTCTCACGAAAATGTGAATATCTCTCTATTCTGAAGTCGTATGAATGAACAATTTGATGCGTTGGAAACTAGACTCGTAGACCTTCGATTTTCTAGGTTGTAGGCCCCATAAATCTTTATAGATTGGGAGAAAACCTCCGATACATTTGACCTAAATTTCAGAGAAATATTTTAAAAGGAACTTACGATAACTTTCGCCAACTTTTATTTTACAACTTACCTAACTTAAAAACTTGAGATACAACCCTTGAACACTTAAAATATGACATACCACATCATTCTTAATTTATTACTCACCCTCTTTCTTTTTCCAAGAAAGTACGGATTAAATTAGAGTTCCGAAAAGTCGGAGTGTTACAATATCAATGCATGTTTGATATAAGATATAGCTATGCACAAGTACATTAGATATATGAGTGCCTTCTCAGAATCAATATTGTATTTATGTACAGATATACGGGATACATCAATGCATATTTGATACTAGATACATGAAATTGATACTAGATACACTTGATGAAATTGATATTGAATACACAAGATGAAATTGATATTGAATACACAAGATGAAATTGATATTGAATACAATAGTGCATTTTTGATATTGTATATGCAAATACATAAAATTATAAAATACAGATACATTATAAAACACATATAAAAGGAAGGAGAAGAACGAGATAGGATTGATCTACAAAAATCCAATCAGATATTTATGAAAATTTCAAAATGCTTATTTTATGTTTTTATATTACTAGCGGCATCATCCATTGTTGTAACAAGAAAAAAAAAAACCTATTTTATACATATCCTCGTGAATAATGTTGACACATAAAGAGAGGCATTGGTGCTTCTTTGGTTTTGTCTTTACATAATTAGTGGAATTTTATCTTCCTATTGACTGAATTTAAGTGGAAAACATATATATATATATTGTTGGATACTTGGATTTGCAAAGACAAGAAATGTCTTTGAGATCATTATTAGTGGAGAATTATGGTCCATCTCCTCGAAACTTCCGTGTTTAAATTATTTGAAAAAGTGTGGTAGGAAAAGATCTATTCCTTTTATTAGAATTTGATTGCCTGATTTTAATTTTACACAAAATTTAAGAAAATAGGTTTTTCAATCTTATGAGCTTCAACGAAAGATATGTAGAATGTATTAAAATAAATTTTAATCTTATACTCCCTATGTCCATTTTTAATTGTCATGTTGAGCTTTTTGAAAGTCAATATGACTAATTTTCAAAGTGAAATTAGATTACATTAATTTGATATTTTAAACAAAAAGTTTAGATATTCAAAAACTATACGAAAAGTACTATAAATTGCAATTTTTTGCATATCAACATGATGAAAAAATACATCGTAAAATATTAGTCAAAATACATATCGTTTGACTCTAAAAAAGGAAATCATGACAATTAAAAGTGGACGGAGGTAGTAGTATTAAACATGTCATGTAGATAGCTAGAATTAAAAAATTATCAAAACAAAAAAGAAACATTCTTTTTTAAATCGACTAAAAAGGAAAGTAACCAAACAAATTAAAACGAAGAGAGTAATATATGATATTATATTGATAAATGCTTTTGAACATATTTTTATAAGTGTGTATTTAGATATCTTTCTATCGATTCAAAAAAATATCTGAAAATATTTTTGTTAGAGAGAGCTCTTCCTAATGACATTTGTCATTATACATAAAACAAAAAAGTAAGAGAACAAGCTATGGAGTCTTCCTTTGTTCTTTCCACTTTTAGTACAAATTAAATTACACGATTTGTATATGTATGCGTTGAGAAGCTATATCTCCTGGCTAATAAATTTTTAAATCATAATTTTCAAATGACGTCAACAATCGACTTGTTTCTATTTTACAACTCTCTTTGCAATTGTATTTCCTATTACAACAAAATCAACATCGATTCTTTTTGTTGAGGTTAATTTAATCAAAAGTTTAAGCTTTTTCTTTTACGGTAAAAGTTCCCGACTCTCACTATCAAAGTGAAAGTTGAAATATATTTCAAATCCATATTTATATAAAAAAAATATTTAACAGCCAAACATGTGTTTAGCCAACGCCCAATGGTAGGAGAAAATAAATTTTATACACAAAAGTACAGAACCAAATAAAGAAGAAGAAAATGAGCAAACTAAATTAAACAAGAAACCAAAAAGAAGAAATATTTCTTTGACTGATCATTCATTAATATTTTGATTCAAAAATGATACTTTGTCCATATATACCATGCACGGGCGGTGGCTAACAAATGATGCATATTTATCTTTTTAACAAAAAAATGTATCATTAGATGATGTATATGCACCATTCATTAAATGACGAGTGTATATATATATGCACCACTTTTTAAACAAGGGGTACATATATTCTTGCAAATTTAGTCACTATTCTAAATGAATAAATGCTCTTTCACAGCTTAAGATTAGATGCCAAGAGGTATCAAAACTCAAAAGAGCTTTTTATTTATTTATTTTTAATTTATTTTTAAGATAAGTGACAACTCCCTAGTGTCACTATGCAAGGATAAGATATCACTGCTAAAAAAATGGCGTTAAAGATTGAGGGCCAAAATTCGACGGAAAGCTTGTTTATTTTTTTTTAGCTAAAATTGGTGACTCGATTATATCGAGAAATGGTGGGTCTATTTAAAGAAATCTACATATTCCCTCTAATTTAATAGAGGGATGTTCATTGGTTTCCTTAAATAAAAATTGATAAAAAAAATTTAAAAAAAGTCGACGGGTTATATAGGTTCTGAGTGTCAATTTTTCATAAATATATATAAACTCAAATATTTTCTATGACATTGTACAAATCTACCACTAGACCATACATGTTTGGACTATAGAGTTCATGAAACTGCAGAAGCAAAGAAAGAACAAAGAAGGAAAAACTTTAAACGTCCTTTATACCATATTCGATTATTCTTTCACTTTTAATTTGGTAATTGATGACCGATCGAGATCATCAAATTCATTTTAGGACTTGTCAACTTCACGGGTGGAAGTTCCTCACTTTAGCATTTTGTTCTCCGGCTGAGTCAGACAGAACCGAGGGATTCATCCAAAAGTGGAAAAATTAACGGTTTAGGCGGCTTCCATTTCACTTTTCATTACCATGGACCGGAATTATTATTTTTCCTCCTCTAGCTACTAATATATTTCAGTTTGCTAGGTTATTTTTACGGTTTTGCCTGCCCATGAATTCAATAGCAGTTCAAAAGATTGCTCTATTCGGGAATCTCTGAATCGCAACGGGCTATTATTCAAGTCCGACAACGGGTTTAATTTTCTACAAGCCTTACGAGGAGATTTAGGAACTCTCAATAATTGTTTGAACAACAAATTACATTTACTAACCATTAGTACCAATATTGACATTTTGGAAACAATAAAAGAAATTACACTGCTTATTATTTATACATAATAGCTATTGATAAATGTGGTAAAACAACATATCGATCTTATTATAATAATGAAAGAGCAAGGTACTCTTTTATAGATATAAAATACAGGAACAACCGATGTAGTTAACTCCTACGAGAATACAAATACTATACCTAGAAGAGTCCTATACGATACAAACTATATACCAAATCTTGATAATTCAAAATTCAAATTAATGCATATCTATAACTAACTACCAAGTACGCTATTACGCCCCCTCAAATTGGAGCATGGAGGTCCCGAATGCCCAACTTGGCAATCAATATTTGAAACTGGTGCGCACCTTAAGCTTTAGTAAAAACATCAGCAAGTTGATGTTGTGTTGAAATGTGATGACAGACCAACAAACCCCGTTGAATATAGTCCCGAACAAAATGACAGTCCACCTCAATATGCTTAGTCCGTTCATGATAAACTGGATTATTGGCAATATGACATGCGCCTTGACTATCACAATATAAAGAAACTGGATCCGAATGAGGGACATATAAGTCTGAAAGTAATTATCGTAACCAAATAATCTCACAAGCAGTTGTTGCCATGGAAGAACGCAACACTGTTACTTGTTTCTTGCTCTTCCATGAAATAGGTGAATGACTAAGAAATATGATATACTGACTGGTTGAACGACGGGTGAGTGGACAACTTGCCCAATCTGAATCACAAAATCCTTTTATAGACAGAGGACTTGATATTGAAAAGAAAATGCATTGGCCTGGTGCAAGCTTTAAATAACGCAATATTCGGAGAGCAACTAACCAGTGATTCTGTCGAGGCCGACACATGAATTGAGATAACATATGAACTGAATAACAAATATCAGGCCTAGTAACAGAGAGATAAATCAGCCTCCCAACTAATCTGCGAAAAGGCTCAGGGTCATGAAGAGGAGAACTTTCATCCAAAGCTAAACGTTGATGCTGCTCCATGGGAAATTTTACTGGTTTAGATGTCAGCGTGTCCGTATCTTTTAAAATATCCAGCGTGTACTTTTGATGTGAAAGAACTATTCTTTCTGAACTGCGAGCAACTTCTAGACCAAGAAAATACTTAAGAGGACCCAATATTTTATAAGAAACCAGATGCTAAGTAGCCCTTCAAAGCTTTCAAATCGAACGAATCATTAGTGGAAACAATGACATCATTTACATAAACAAGAATGTCTGCAAAAGAATTTCCTCGTCGATACAAAAATAAAGAAGTGTCAGCCTTGGATTGTGCAAAGCCAAACCTTAAATAGTTGTAGAAAACTTAGCAAACCACTGCCTTGAGGCTTGCTTTAATCCATAAAGTGACCGACGAAGGCGACAAACTCTATTATCTTCAGCCGACAAATATCCAGGTGGTGGTTGCATGTAAACTTCTTCATGTAAATCTCCATGAATAAAAGCATTATGCACATCCAGTTGATGGAGATCCCAATTTCGCACAAATGCAACGGCTAAAGGGTACGAACTGTAGTGAATTTGGCAACTGGAGCAAACGTTTCATTATAATCTAAACCTTCTACTTGATTGTATCCTTTAGCGACAAGGCGCGCTTTATAACGCTCAATTGATTCATCGGAGTTAAACTTAATTTTGTAGACCCATTTACAATCAATAGCTCTTTTATCTACAGGGAGATGTTCTAAGTCCCACGTGTGGATTTGTTCAATTGCTTCCAACTCTTTTCTAATGTCCCTCCTCCACGTCGAATAGTTATCTTGTGTGAGCAAATTAAACATGTGACCAGAGACATTCCAGGATTATCAGTTGGTTGCAGCGTGTATGGAGAACTGGCAGCTTCGTTATTGTTTCCTGTCATTATTTTGTTATTGTTTACCAACGCTCTGATACCATGATAAATGTGGTAAAACAGAGTATCGATCTCATTATAATAATGAAAGAGCAAGGTGCTCTTTTATAGATACAAAATACAGGAACAACCGATGTAGTTAAATCCTACGAGAATACAAACTCTATACCTAGAAGAGTCCTATATGATACAAATTGTATATCCAATCTTGATAATTCAAAATTCAAATTAATACATATCTATAACTAACTACCAAGTACGCTATTAGCTATTGAACTCATTTTAGCTAGCTTCTTCATATTTTGAACCTCTTTGGTAAATATCTCGGCTTCGTCACTTGCTATATAACTATTGATTCTACGAGTCATACCCAGTAGGCAGTAGCTATAAAGAAAAGTATCAAGATACAACCTTATATGATTATCAAGTACTATTAATTATTACTATATACCAATAATTAAAGACTAGTTGTTATTTTTCCCTTGCCTTGAGTTTATTTTATTTGGCCTTTTTCTACTGACATGCCATATTTATCGGGAGGCAAACATGGCGATGGATACTCTAGCAAGTTATGGGAAAACTTAGGGTTCACATGGCCTAATCGGAGATAATTAATATGTATTTATATTTCGAAATGTATCTGAAAATATTTCTATAAAAGAGTTCTTCCTAATTCATTTGGAATATTTCTCGTGGTGTACAAATGATTGTCTAAATTTTGGGAAATCTTAGTAGCTTAATTGGTTGAATTTCTAAAGCTCTACTTTATTGGTGAGGTTCGATTCTCCACGTGGTAATTCCCCACCCATTTCCCCTTCACCCTTCCCTATCCCCAATTTTTATTTTTATTTTTATAAAAAGATTTTCCAAATTCCATACTTAATTCAGCCTTCATATTATTATTATTTTCATGTACCGTCTAAATAGTTACTTGTATTATCCCAAAAAAAAAAAACAGCTTGAAATGCATTATTTTGAATAAATATAAGTTATTTCTTATTTTATTTTTCAGTATTTAGTTGACATCTTTAAATATTTCATTAGCTCTTTCACGTGGAGAAAAAAGTAAACTAATTAGTCAAACAATAAGGAAAACTAAACCAATTACCTTGATCAACTAGTTAATAGGTCAAAAGGAGTTAATTAAAAAGTCAACCCCTACCATCACTATAATTAATAAATTAAAAGAAAGCAGAATAAAACACAAAAGCACCCTTTTAATAATCGTGTTTACAATATTCACACAAAATAATACTCCCTCCGTCCCTTTTTATATGTTACCTTTTTACTTTACACTTACATTAAAAAATGATGTAACTTTATCCTTCTACCCTTACTTAATATTTTCTTAAGTCAACTTTATAATAAATGATGAATACATTTTCAAGATTAATTAACTAATCTATCAAGGGTATAATAGACAAAATATGGTAATTTATGTATAAATTTTATAAAATGACAAGTATTATGATTTAACTATTTATAGAAAGGGATGACGTATAAAAAGAGACGAAAGGAGTAGTATTTAATAATAATAATGCCACGTACCATGCACCAAATTTTTTTGACCGATTGTGAAAAGGTTCCTGAAAAGCAAAGTGGAAGTGGGAATAAACAATTCATATCCATATTTATATAAACAAAAATACTTAACAGCCAAACATGTGTGCAACCAATGCCTAATGGTAGGTGAAAATAAATTTAAAATACTATAGATACACAAAAAAAGAAGTAAATTAAACATGAAATTATTTTGGGAATATAAAAAATATTTCTTTGGCTGATCTTTTGAGAATGCATGATTCACGTGATGGAATAAGCAAGATTTTATGCTAAGTGATACTCCCACTATCTAATAATACTTGTTTATTATTGATTTTACACATTTTCTAATAAATTATAAATAAAAAGGTAATTTTACTATATCACATTTTCAATAGAATAATACAATATCTTGAAAATGTAATAAATAAATGACTATAATTATTAATAAGGGTAAATTAGAAACTACTCCCTCCATTCACTTTTACTTGTCATGATTTGACTGGACACACTCATTAAGAAAATAATTAATGATATAGATATTTTTTACCAAACTATCCCCTATTAAATGATGTCTTAGAAAATGATTTGGAAAATAAGTATTTAATATTGAGGGTAAAACATGGAAAAAAAATATTGTCTTTTCTTGATATGTCAAAAGTGACAAATAAAAATGAAAATTTATTTTAGAAATAAGTGACAAGTAAAAGTGAACGAAGGGAGTAAGTGTAAAATTATCCATTGATTTCATAAAATGGACAAGTATTGTTGGGCATCCCAAAATAGTATAGTTGACAACTATTGTTGGACGGAGGAAGAATTAGTTTAGGGGCGTATTTCATTCATATTGCATGATCGAGGGTGTATTTAAATTCAATCAGTCAATTAAAATATTGTTTATAAGGCAATCAATAATTCAAAGATAAAACTAATAATTCACGTCAAATACTTTAAGAGTGTTTTCAATACTTCTTTGTTGGTGCTTAATTCCATTTTTTGAAATTTCCATACCGAACAACAAAATCACACTTTATATTACCCAACACCAACACAAAGTACGTACATACATCCATCTCGTATTTCATCTCAAAATAGAGAGCAAAATAAACATAGCAGAAAGCAAAAGGAGATTAATAAATAAATAATTAATTAATTGATACAATATTTTTATTTTGTTGGAATAAATTGTCACATCAATACTTTCTATATTTTAACATATTCTTTTTTATCTAACTAAAAATAAAATTAAAGACTCGACCCTACAATAACCAGAAGCCATTGCGTGATATAGATTTGCTTTTTAAAAAATAAAAAAAGACCTAACGAAATTTGTGTGGGTTTTATCTAGACCAAACATATCGGTGTCTCCTTAAAGTTGATGCAATTTTCTTTTGGCACTTTAACTAATATTATTTTGTTTGTTTAAATTTATAAAATCAGTTTATTTTTAAAAATATAAGTATTTATCAAAAACATATTTTTGATGAGAAGCATTTATGTTAACCACTAAATTAAAAAATATTTTTTAGCAGAACATAATGTTTGACCAATTTTTTTTAAAAAAAATGCTTTATAAGTATATTTTTCAAAAAGTACTTTTTGAAAAAAGATATTTTTCAGCTTCCTAAAAACATGTCTACTCTTCAAAAACACTTATTTTTTCACCAAAACCTGATCAGACACTTCCTTTTTTTATTTTTAAATAAGCACTTTTTAAAAAGAAAATAATAAACCCTTCTAATTTGGCTTCCAAAAAAATTGATCAAACGGATTATAAGACCTATTAGACACTTCAAAGTTTGGCCAAATAAGATATAAGACATACGCCCTCTCTCTCCAACAATAGTTGTCCATGACTTGACACACATCTTAAGATATAATAAATAATAGGGATAGTATTACTATATTACTCTTTGAATATATTAAATTTAATGTTTTGAAAAATGTATTAGATATTTTTTTTTAGTAAAAAAATAAAAAATAAATATATATATATATATTGGACGTGAATGAACAAAATAATATTGAAAGATATAAGAGAGGTGATAAAAAGAAATAAAGGGAGGTATATTTTAGCGGAGAAGACGATGAATTAGGGGCATAAGGAATTTATGTTTTTGTAGATATGAAATTTTTATTGGTCTTGTTATAACTTTAGAGTTGCATTCACGGACCTTAAGACTAGTTTTAAAAGTATCAAATATGTGTTTAATAGATATAACTTTACAGACTTTAGTTAATACTGGCGTATTTAATAAATACAAGTCTTAATTTGTTAAAGTGTCAAAATAAAAATTTCTAGGACCGCTTATATATTTGGCCTTTTATTAAGAAAGTTCATATGACTACGACTTGTTTGAGTTACTTACAAATTTGTTTTTTGTTGCATTAGAAGTACTTGTTTACTTAATATGAAATAATAATAATACTTTAAATAAAGCATAAAACTTGTATGTTTATACTATTATATCCAAGTGAGTTCACATCTTTGGGATATGATACATAACAAATCTCACTCGTCTCTCTCCCTGTGTATCTGGTAGCAAAAGTACATGTATTTAAGTGTAAGATGCGTAGAAAACTCTTAATTAATGATAAGATATGTAATATTTTGAAAGTATAAGTAATAGTAATATATAGGGTAGCGGAATATGTCTAATTATATAGTTTCTCCTTGTAAAGGCTTACTGCCTAACTAATTCCTTAAAACTTATCAGAGGGGGTAAAATGAGAAAACAACTATTAATTTTAAATGATTTACTGTAATCATTTTAAAATTGTTTCATTTTAGAATAAGAAAAGAAATGATTTACTGTAATCGTATGTTAGACTAAAAGCTAAAAGCTAAAAACTTGAGAAGAACAAAAGGAAAAACAATGAACGTTGTTTATACCATATTCGGATTGTTTTTCGAGTATGGGAGTTAAAGACGGATCAAAATCAATAATAATATTATTATTTTAAAAAAAATCACATGTAAAAGTTCTTCACGATATGACTCTTTATTCTACCAAACCATACCCTAGCTATAAGGAAAAATATCAAGATACAACATTAGCTTTTGCTTATCAACTATTAATAAAATAAAAAATAATACAAAAAGGCTAGATGTTCGTTTTCCCTTGGAAGAGTTTATTTTATTTCTACTTTCCTACTTTTGCATCTTGGTGTTTAATATTCTTTTCTCTTTATATATATATATATATTAGTAGAATATCATCCTATTATATATAGAGAAAATTTTATGAAATTGCAAACTATCAATTCAAATTAAATGTTATAGCCATAGTTTATTTTATTTATAATTCACAGCAAACATCTCATTTTTTTGTCATCTGGTTCGGTATACAATTACCCATTCGGTATACAAATGTATAAAATGTATAAAAGCGTTTGTGTTTGTGTAAAGCGAGAGAAAAGTGTATATACAAATACAAATACATATATTTTCGTCCTATACACTTATAATTATACAAATACAGATCTTATCATACAAATTACAATGTATAAATGAATTTATACAAAACTGAACAATTTGTATAAAATTGGATGTATCTAGCGAATTATACAAATCAAAAGCTCCATAGCAAACATAAAATTTGTTATGGAGCGCAATTATGCAAACTATAACTATAACATACAAATATGATTTTTATGTTTGCTATATGTGAAAATTGCTCTCTCTCTCTATATATATATATACACACACACCTTCACAACAATGTTGCTTGGGCTTTTCAAAAATATCAACGGGTGCATGTTGCAATTCTCAAAAAATAGTATATTTGGAGATTTCAACACGAGTGAGGAGCGTTTGCGCAACTTAGCTTCAAACTCATTTCCCTCCTACCATTAAAAAAATAATTAAAAAAATATTAGAGTAAGTCATGATCATATTAAGAAGTCAAAATAGAAGAGTTGAAAACTCATGTATACACCATGAACTAACCATTTTATATATCAAAGAAAAAGAAAAGAATGCTGGGACAGTAATTGATTTTTTAGGTATGTAATACTTGTCGATAGGACTGACCCACCATCACAGAATGCGACATTACCAATAAATTAATGCAATAAACATAATTGAATACTTTAATTACTGTTAATTTAAGGCATTTATAAGAAACAAAATATATAGAATGTAACTTCCATATACTACTTGCTAGGTAAGACTTAAGACTTTACACTATCCTAATATAACAAGTAACCTAGCTAGTACTCAGTATTTTATTTTCAAAGTTACTAGTTTTACCTATTGTGAAATATATAATTGCTTTCTGTGTTTTAATTTATGTGTTATTTTAAAATTATCATAGAGTATATACAAATATTACATACTTGCCTTGTGAAGATAGAAATATTATTTTTGAAAATCCACTACTAGAAAACTGTAAATTACCTGGAGATTTTATTTGGGGATTATTTTCGTAGAAATTTCATACGAATTTTCATGCGAAAATATGAAATTCCTAAATTTTAGACTTTTTTACCTGCGAAAAATATTTCCCCTGAAAAATTGGTAGATAAATTTGGCGCTATTTTTGCAAAATTATTACCTGGGGAATTATTTGGGGCAAATATTTTGCAAGTACCATTTTCATAGGTAAATTCGCAAGTAATGAAAAAAAAATATTTTTTAATTTGTTTGAAAGAAAATTTCTAAATAAACTTATTTGCCGATCCAGCTAGAAATAATTACTTAAAAAATTATTTAGAAATAATTTTATATTTATGCTCTACGAATTTTGTTGGGAATTTATTTCTTGAGGATTTACTTGAAAAAAAATTTACTTGTAGAATTACTTTGGGATTTTATTATTGTGAATTTGATTGGAGATTTTTGAGGAATGCATACTTGAACTTTTTTAAATATAATTTTACTGGAAGTTTTTTTGTAATCTAAGAACTTGTTTTATTTGAAAACTTCGAGGAATATTTTCTTTAAAATATATTTAATCAAATAAAAAATAACAATAATATAAAAAATACAATTACTAGAATGAATTTTATTGTTAAATATTTACTCTACTTTTAGATTAAATAAATTATTATACAATAATATCTATCTAATACGGTGTTGGAACATTACTACAAATGTCATGATCAATAATTTTAACTTATCACAAAAAATCAATGATACGGTTTTTTTTTCCAATTTAAAAGATAGAAAGCATTAAAATTATATGACTAGTTATTTATCCAATAGAAAAATGACTATCATAAATGTAATTAATTTTTATTTAATATTATTTATATTAAATTGTGTATTATTGAATAAGTCAAGAATTATATTAAAGTATAGAAATATTCGATGACATACATTATTAATGTGAAGTTTAATTACCCTTCATTGATAAAATTATATTAAATGAAAAATAAATAAATTTTACTTGTATATCCAATTGATATTTTTATAAGCACTAAAAATGACATAATTTCTCTATATATGGTAAGTTATTAAATGATATTTATTTGCAAATATATAATTAACTATGTTAAAATATAATTATTAAAAGATAAATTAAAATTAAAAATACCACAAATACCTAATGAGATATGCTATCAATTATTGATTATAACTTTCTTGCACTTTAAACTTATAAATTTATTTATATTTTCAATTATTTATTTATAAAAAAATTGTATGTATTATTTAAGTTTTGTCTATGTTTAATATGCTTAGTTACGGACATTATCTCATAGGAAGTGTAAGCATAAAATTTTCATGAATGTTGGATGGTAGTGATTTATTTTATATATATAAATAATTGTCATGTTTCACTTTTTAAGAGTCCAATTACATGAACTTTAGCCAATATTTAAGATATATTTTATTACTGATATGAGATGAATTAAGAACTTTTGTAGAATTTATGAATATCTAATGGTATTTTAAATACTCAATGAAATTAATTAAATTTTACTTTAAGAATTAATCAAATTGGAGAAAGACATAAAAAATTAGTGTAGTGTCATGGTATTTTTTGTACCACATCAAAAAAAGACACCAAAAAATTAGCATTTATAATGCTATGACTTAAAATATTGGTAGAATGGAATTTCAAAGAGCAACTATAAATGAGTCGGCATGAAATCTCATGGGGACTTGGCATTAGGAGGGCAAATAAATTGAATCTCATGGGCTATTTGGGAACTTATGAAATTGTGTAATGGGTCAATGAATGGGTAGTTGTGTGATTCAATGAATAGTAAATAAATAAATAGGAGATAATAATTAATATTGTTTAAGAAATTTATTTGAATATCTTCCTGCGGCTTTACTTGCGAATAAATATGTAAGAAAATTCATTTTTACTTTTTGTATTTTTTGCAAGAAAATCTGCAAGTAATTTACCTGCGGAATTTAAATCCCTAGGTAAATTAGTTGGAGATTTTGAAATTCGCAGGAAATAATTACCTACGAAGGTTTTACCTTCAGATTCTTTTTTATAGAAAAATCCGTAGGAAACTTATTTTCCTACGAATTTTCATACATAATTCCCAAGAAAATCCCCATGTAATTCACATTTTTCTTGTAGTGAGCAAGCATATCAACGTAATTTAAAAAAAGTACAAAAAAGAAAAGAAAAGACATAATTACAAATAATGGCAAAAGTATATGTTATCATTTAACAACAATAAAAAAAAGAACAGTTACAACAATAACTAAAACACAAGAAATAACGTAGTAACAAAAATGGGAGGATATGAAACTATGAGAATAATGCTAATGCTAATACTACTAATATGATAGGAGAAACAAGTACGATGCACCAAATTAAACCAAACCTATTCCACGGAAAAACGAGACATGCTTAAGTACTATATATCTACCAACTTTCCACTATAATCCGCGATCTCTAAATTCTCTTATCCAAATTTACTATATATACATAGAGAGAAACATATATACAACAGATGTAGTAAATATAGTATAAATAATTTTTATTATTACATACATTGTTTAAGGAAAAAATTAGCAAATTATTGAAATCTAATTATAAATCGAGTTAAAACGCTATTGTTGAATTTTTCTAAAAAATATTTCATAAATTTAAATACTTTATAATAGTACGATGCAAAAGGGAAAATACAGGAGATTTAAACTGTTGGGTTGGGGAATATTTAGAATTGTTATAAATAGTCAACCATGGAGATTTCCAATTATACATCTACCATAAAGAAAAGAAAAAAAAAACAAGTTGCAAAATAAGAAACCCAAAAATCGAAAAATGAAGAAGCTTATCTTCCTAATTTTCAATATAATTATGCTCTCAATCGGCAATTGCGGTGGTCCTTTAATCTCTCGACTCTATTTCATTCATGGCGGCCAACGAATTTGGATACCCAGCGTATTACAAACTGTTGGTTGTCCAATTATTCTCATCCCTTTAGCCATCGCCTATTTCCAACGCCGGAAAATCGAAGGACCCGAGGCTAAAATCGTCTTTATCACACGGCAAGAGTTCATCGCATCTGCCGGAGTCGGAATCATCGTCGGACTCGATGGTTACTTAAACTCATGGGGACCCGCGAAATTGCCCGTTTCAACTTCGACTCTAATCAACGCGACTCAGCTTGCGTTCACTGCGCTTTTTGCTGTGCTTATAGTTAAACAGAAATTGACTCCGTATTCGACGAATTCCGTCGTTTTGCTTATCGCCGGAGCTGCGACTTTAGCTCTCCGGGCGAACGGTGACCGGCCGGCCGGCGAGTCCGCGAAGGATTATATGTTGGGGTTTGTGATGACGTTTATAGGTGCGGTGTTATATGGATTGATGTTGCCGTTAATTGAGTTGATTTATTTGAAGGCGAAGCAAGCTGTTACTTACACTACTGTATTGGAGATTCAGATGGTTCTGGGCATTTCTGCTACTGCTTTTTGCACTATTGGAATGATTATCAACAAGGATTTCCAGGTACATATACTTTTCTTCACTGAATTCAAAGGCTTTTTAATTTCTGCAGCAAATCCAATTTCAGGTGAACATGGTTTTCTTATCTGATTTTGAAACTAGAAGGCTAAAATCATTTTTCAATACTCACGAGACGAAATCAAAATTTTAACGTTATAAATGTTAAATTTAGATTAACAATTTTAAATATTAATAACTAAATTTTAAGTGATACTCCATTTTAAAAATAAAAATCTAACAATTAGATCAAATCCACATGCGGCCTACTATCTCTATCTACTACTGTGTCCTGCTCTCGCTGTGATGTCCAATGAGAGAACGTCGGTAGTGTGTTCCATCCGCTAGAATAAATACACCAATCACAATCTTCCACATGTCTTGCCTTTTTGAATATTTGCACGGCAGGTCCTTCGTTAATTAATCGTTTTCAAAATGCAGGTTTCCAAAAAAGAAAAAAAAAACAAGAAAAAATAATAGTATTTATTTCTTATTGTTTTGTAAAAAATGAAAATGTTTCAACTACGAAAATCAGTTTCTTCATTTAACATATTTATAAACTTGAGTATAATTACCACAAATCACAACTCTTTTGAATAAATCAGTAAAAAATATACATAAATTAAAATTAATTAAAATTTAATATGAATATTAAACGAAAAAAACTAAAAACAAAGAGAAAGAAAAGTCTACCACTCGTACGGAGTAATTGTTTAGCCCATGTTCTGGCCAGCCAGACCCTCCCCCCCCCCAATTTTCTAGCTGTCAATATGAGTTATTTTTATTTTATTTTTTGGTTTCCCACTCGGTGTTCGAAAGCTCACATTGGAGCTCCGACTAAATTTGGATCGCGCTCTGTAGAGTCCATTCGGGATGACGCTCCCAACAGGATTTTCTCCATACCTAGGGCTCGAATCCAAGACCTCTGGTTAAGAGTGAACACTCCCACCAGTGCACTACAACCTGTCCTTACATTAAATAAGGATAGAGTCTCTTGTATATTTTTTTAAAAAGTTTTACAATTCTTCTTTTATTATTAATATTATAAAAGATATATTTTAACCAAAATTTATATAATTTGATTCTCAAAAATAAAATCTGACAAGTTAGTGCATCATAATAGACTTGTTTACGCACGTTAGAAGGAAAAACAAAAGAGACTTTATTTTATCTCTACTCTTGTAGCTATTATTTATCGCGTCATAATCACATTCCTTACTAATTTTTGTAGAAAACAAATGTTACACTTAAAAGGAAAAACTATATTTGATAAAGCCATTTTACCATTATTGTTGACTCTTTTCTAAAGTCTAAACTTGTTGATTTCCTTTCATATCAATTATTTGTCATCTTACGCAATAATTTTAGAAAATGACATCGACCTAATTTTTATGATGGTTATTCATCAACTTCGATTGCTTAAAATCTCTTTTTTGGCAATAAAGTTGCAAAATATCGTTGAAGTTACATGAAAGGCAACCGCATGATATATTAAAAAAAAACTAATCGCACATTTAGATACGTGCACTAATTAAGAAAAAGTTCTTTCTTTTAAAAAGGAGAAAGAATAAATTCATTTATTGTATTTACTTTCTATTCAAACATCAAAAATACGATTGATTGAGCATAAGAAAGGCCTTTTCAAGTTTATGGTCTAAAATATTCTGTTTACTTTTTTGGTTCACTATTACAAAAATAAATTTTCAATTTAAGAAAAAATAATTATTTTTACCTCATGTTTTACTTTTAACATTAATTTTTTAAAAGATTAAAACATTAATTAATAGAAATAATATAGTATAATTTTTTTTTTAATGAGTGTGCCAATTAAAAATGGACTAAGGGAGTAATTCATACTCTCTTTTTTTTTAAAAATAATAAAAAAATCTATAAAGTGAATTTATTCAACTTGGATAAGAAGAATCAATAAGAATAACGACTTATTTTACCAGGCGATTCCAAGGGAAGCAAGTCAATATGCAATTGGAGAATCTAAATACTATATGGTACTAGTATGGTGTGCCATTATTTGGCAATTCGCTCTCATGGGGTTAGTCGGAGTTATTTTTTATTCTTCGTCTTTGCTCTCCGGAATTATAGGTGCTTTTTTACTTCCTGTTACCGAAGTTTTGGCTGTAATTTTGTTCCACGAAAAATTTCAAGCTGAAAAAGGAGTAGCTATTTTTCTAGCTCTATGGGGATTTGTTTCATATTTTTATGGTGAATATGAACAAGGGAAGAAAGAAAAGAAGATGAAGTTGAAGAAAAGTGAGAGTCAAATATCTCAACAATTAGATATGGGCCAAACAGCAGGACATGTTGTGTAGCAAATTTAATGTAATGGCCAAATAATGCATGTACTATTTTATTTTGTTGTACTTGTATGAAAATTAATTAATCATTAGGTGCACAACAACAGATGCAAATATCTGTTCTTCATTTAAAAGATGTGTGACTCTAGAATTTATTGGTTACCCCACAACTACTCAATAGTCAATATACAGACCTTTTTCTCCCACAAATTGTTAAAATAGTTGTGTTGATGAAGGAATTATTATGGAAGAATGAAGTTTATCCCTCATTGTTCTTGTCTTACCTATATATGTATATACTCCTTTCGTTTCATTTTTATGTAATATTCTTTTTTTTTTAGAAGTTATCTTACTATAATTAGAAATAATTTCAAAAGTCTTCATTTTTCCTTAAATACAATATCAAGTCAAATGATACAAAGTATAATATAATCCAATTATGTAACCTATTTATATTATGCATACAAGTCAAGTTTATTTTTTTGCTACTCCATTTGTTTATCCGTAAAAGAAAGGAAATTAAACGACAGGTCACGTCAAAGACAGGAATTAAAATGCACCATATATTATATCTACCCATTTGTCTTTCTCAATTATCGAACCGCTTAACACTTGTTGAAATTAATTAAAGTTAATTATGAGGTAGGTATCTTAATTAGGCATTAGTCAATATACACATTTTTAATTCCTCAACTTTAACGACTATTGCCAATCTCTGATTGTAGTTTGACCATCAAATTAGTGGAAAATCAAAAGATTTTAAATCTTTATAAAGAAGATTCGTTTGTTAAATTGTTCATGTGTTGGATCACTTGAATACGTGAAATATGAAACCATTTTACATTAACTAAAAAAAAAGGGAGTAGCTTATGTAGTTTAAGTTGTAGTGATTTAACAAGAAACTATCAACCGAGCGTATATATAATAATAGTAAAGTAATACGTATATATTTTTGAGAATTACTTAGAGAAAATTTTCCTTCATACATGTTTTAGGGTGTGTTTGATACGGAGGAAAACTTTTATCTATTTTTCCGTGTTTGACAGGATCAAAATATTTTTTCAAGGAAAATGTCTTCCATAATAGAAGTAGGAAAAACAAGTTTCATAAGTGACATTATATATTCTAAGTTCATTGTTTCCTCTCCACCCACCTTCTTTATCATCCCACTCCCGCCAGCCTCATCCTTATAGTGTTTTGCTAGCTAGATTACATATAAAGGCTATTGAGATGTAATATATTTTGCTTACTTACTAAACACTAGAAAATACTTTATTTGTTCCGTTTTGCATGTCAAATTTGGACTTTACACGTTCTTCAAAAAATAACGATTGACATACATATTTTATCATAATACTCATATAATTAATTGGTGTTTAATTAGTTTTAGGTCTTGAAAAATTATTTGAGTAATAAGTATTTAATGTTGAAGGTAAAATATAAAAACATTAATTTTTAATATGTTAAAAATGATAAGTAAAAGTGAGAACGTTAAATACTTCATATAGTCCTTAATATTGTGAGGGAAAACCCATTTAAATGATGGTCCAAAGATATGTAGATATCCGGGTTCAAATAACTTGAAAACTCTTCTCTTACAATGTGGCAAAACACAATAGATGAATTGAACCAAAACCACTTAATCAATACGCAAATTCTAGATATATCGTTGTCTCCCACTGGGATAATCAAATCTAACAAATATTATATTTCATAGGCTCATAGTATCATCTTTCTGTACACACATTTACATTTACTTTAGATTCAACGTGGTATGTTCATTTTCTTTAGGTCAACTCAATTAATATCAACAATTTGTCAAAAGTCAAATAAGTGAACAACACTCAAAAAGTATAAGTGTAGTACCTTTCACGATGCACAATTATGACAATGTGAGGTTTCTATCTTATCATTTGTATAATTAAATCGTTAAGGCAATAGTCTAGTCAAAAATTCCGTTAGAGATATTCAAACATGAAACAAATAATTTTTATATTATCAATATGAATATATGCAGTGAATGTAAAAAAATTCGATAAATAGCTATACAAATAATGAAATTTTCTTTATTAAATCCAGACCTATTGACAAGTATCTTGTCGCTCGGATAAAACCAACATTTCCTACGAAAAAAAATATCAAACCAAAAAGTTGAGCTTAGACACAAAAAAAAATTAAAAAAAAAACAGAAATGTTTCCATTCAACTCAATATTATATTTGAACACATATAATAAGGTTATAGATTTACCTACATATATCAAAAGAATGTGCAAGTTATTTAGTGAAAAATTAGTTGGGCTCAAATGTTTTGGGTTCTGTTGGGCTTAAACAATGTTATTGGGTCTGCTTCCTAGACCAGGTCTCTTTATTGATTAATTTGAAGGTGTTTACTTTAAAATTCAATATATTATATTCACATGGTACTAATTATGCTTATTTCAATACATAAATAATTGACTTCCCCATCAATCCCTAAAGACATGAGTTGCTAGGATCCATCTGATATATCTGAACTTTGACAAATCACTCACTTTGATTAAGGAAAAGACATGTGAGAACCCTCACAATATGACTCCTTTAAAGGGTAGTTTTGATACTTGCATATATTTTACTCACATGTAAATTCCTTTCTATTTTTTTAATGTCTAATCAGACACTTTCATATAAAATGAGGAAGGTGAAATAATATATACTCCACATTTTAATGGGAAACTTCACAAATAGACAATTTTTGGACCCTTATTTAAGACATAGCCGAAATTCATAAATTATTGTAAGTTTAGCCTTTTTTGAAGTTAACTTCAGACTCGTGAATTTAAAGATTTGAAAATTTTCTGACATGTGCATAAATTCAAACTTTGGACATTTATGCATGAAAAAATAATGTGTTAAATGATTTTTGTTTTTCCTTAATAATTTTGAATTACTAATTAGTTGTGCAAGTTTGAAGGGTTATAAAACAAACTTTGATGCTAATCCACGAAGTTAAATTAATTGCATTAGTATGTGAAAAAAGGAAAATCTTGAAGTGAAGAAAATAAATCAGAATTGGTAATATTGCAAATTGTAACAATAATTACATGAGCCTCACTCATCATGGTCTAATTCTACAAAGAAAAATAATAAAAATAAAGTGAATGGTCTTGTTGCTTATGAAGAAAACAAATGAGACAAGTTCTGCTTATGACTGAACAGTCGAACAAACAGCTAATGCCAAAAATGTTGTGCGATTGTAGCCATGATATATCGAGATGGAGTCAGAATTTGAAAATCTTAATTATTTTAAGTTGTTGATTCAAAAGTGTAATAACTTGTACAAACTCGATAAATTTCTGAAATATAGAGTTTCGATCAAATTTATTAAATTTGACCGACTCATAAATTATATTCTAGCTCCGTCTCCTAATGATACCAAAACGACTTTGCCCTGTTCAATGACGACGCCCTCAATCATTTACTTATCCTCACAATTATTTATTGTTCTACATACTTGGATTTGGATTTTTCACTCCCTCCATCCCAATTCACCTATTTTTTATTACAAAAATTTCATATACAGATAAATATTTTTACATAAATCGAGACGAAAAAAATCAATCATTATAGACAAAGTTAAAAAAATTTTGGAAATGGATAATCAAAGCAGCAAATGGAGAAAATTTATACTTGTACTCAATTGTATCACTCTTGGCATAGGCTATTGTGGTGGCCCTTTAATCTCACGTCTCTATTTCCTCCACGGTGGCCAAAGAATTTGGCTTTCGAGTTGGCTAGCATGCATTGGATGGCCAATCATTCCCATTGTTCTTATCATCACTTATATTTTCCGTCTAAAAACTCAGGGGTCTAATACCAACTTTTTCTGTATAACTCGTCAAGAGTTCACATCATCAGCCGCGTTAGGCATTCTAGTCGGCCTAGCTGGCTACCTTTACGCGTGGGGACCCGCGAAACTCCCTGTTTCTACTTCAACCGTTATTTATGCAGCACAGCTCGGATTTACCGTAGTATTTGCTTTTCTTATAGTGAAGCAAAAATTGACCGCGTATTCGATGAATGCAGTTGTTTTATTGATAGTTGGAGCGGGAACTTTAGCGCTACGAGCGGAGAGTGATCGACCAGAAGGGGAGTCAACTAAACAGTATGTTTTGGGGTTTGTAATGACACTTTTGGCTGCTGCTTCAACAGGGCTTGCTCTGCCTCTGCTTGAGTTGATTTACATCAAGGCTAAAAAAAACGTAACTTACATTATGATTTTGGAGATTCAGATGATACTTAACATTTTTGCTTCTGCTTTTTGCACTATTGGAATGATTGTTAACAAGGATTTTCAGGTACATATATACATTCCTCTTTCTTTGTTAACCATTTAGCGAAATTCTATTTAAGGTTTTTCTCTCTCTTTTGCTATAATTAAATTAAGGGTGTGTTTCATATGAAGAAAAATATTTTCAATTTTTCATGTTCGAGGGATAGGCTGGACCAAATGAGTATGTGTTACACACTTACAGTTACTATTACAAGTCAAAATGTTTCTAACAAATATACCATAAAAACAACAACAACAATAACAAACAAAGGAGGAATTGTCTAGTGAACTATATCACCAAAAAGTTGTTTCTAATTGGTCTGCTCCCTTCGAAGTTGTAACTGACTAAACATAAGGTCCTCAAGCTGACACATCAACGTCTTGCATTGACCTAAAATTGCACTATAACTTAAATTACCATTTTTACGTAAGTTGATTATACCTCCACTAATTATCTAGTTCTATAGATAAATCAATCCATAAGAAAATAAATAAATATTTCATTTCATCCATCAATTATCACCATTTCTCGATTTGTGCGTGTCATCCTTGCGCAGGGCCATGCTAATCTTCCCTGTATCGTTCCAATTTTATCGGATGTCCCCAAAGGAATTTCTACTAAACATGAAGTGTTTTGGTAACTCTGGATGCAGGCGATCTCGAGGGAGGCAAGCCAATTTGAGCTAGGAAAAGCTAAATATTATTTGGTGCTAGTATGGAGTGCTATTATTTGGCAATTTTCGACATTAGGAATCGTTGGAGTAGTCCAATATGGTTCATCATTGCTGTGTGGAATTTTAATTGCTTTGTTACTTCCACTCACAGAATTATTTGGTGTATTTTTATATCATGAAACATTTCAAGTTACAAAGGGGCTTGCTATATTCCTCTCTCTTTGGGGATTTGCATCATACTTTTATGGTGAAATGAAACAAAGTCACAAGAAGAAGAAAGAGGAGAATCCAATTCCCCAAACAGAAATGGTTCAAACCTCACCTGTCTGATCTCAAGTATGTAATTTTATTTATATGATGTTTTGAATAATTTCTACTTTCATGTATAGTTGAAAGTTGTGTATCGGATTTACTATTTAATTTTTCTGGCCGATAATTTTTTTTTTATATACATTATGTCAAAAATGGTGATTTACTATTTAATTTTTCTGGCCGATAATTTTTTTTTTATATACATTATGTCAAAAATGGTGATTTAGTTGGAGCAGCCCAATTAGGCTTTTGTTGGACTTCATGAACACCAACCCGTGATCCCGTTTGCACAGAGCGAGAGTTGTTCGTTGCTCTGTGAAACCAGCCTCAAACCCATGGAGAACAGCCCACAAAGTCCAGCCTTCTGGTTCAGTCCATCATTCCACCACATTAATGCCCTCACTTGTGTTCCTTTCTAATCATTTTTAAATAGGAAATATCATTCTTTTTTTATCGATGTGGGACAATTTTTTTTATTTATTATTATACAATGTATCGTTAATTGTGAAAACTCAAGGTAATTAGCAGATTTCTCTGCCTCGGGATGAGATCAAATCAAACTCTAAATCTATAGATTAAACAAGTGTTAAAAGATGCAGAATTTCGTCTAATTTTATGTATGCCCTAGTGTTGTCATTGTAGTTGGAGTTATTAGAAGGAAAAGATGATTTGCTTTACAGATGAACTCTCTGTTAATAGAAGTTAAAATGATTATTTGAATCAAAAAGAATGTTTTATTGATTAACTTTATGGCTATAGAGAAGTTATAATCTTTATGGCGGCGGACAAACTTGCTCAAGTTGGACTCCGAAAGATTCTTCACCCAAGCTATTTACAATTTATTAAATTTAAAACGTTTTAACTATAATTTGTTAAGTCTTTGTCTATTATTGAGATTCCAAACTACTACTCTTTTGTCTATTTTTCTTAACGAATGATTAATAGGGAACAACTTTCTATTTTTTTCAATCTAGGTAGCACAAATTATCAACCTAAAATAATACAACTTGGATTACCTTAACGGAGAATATGGCACATGGACCAAGTCAGTTTCGTTAGATTTGCTTAGGAGCCAAAATATTAATAATAAATATAAGTTATATCGAATCTAGAGTTGGTTGCGAATTCACTTGAACTTAATGCACTATATATAGTCACATACTGGACGTGCCTCTTGCCCATAAAATTAAGCTATAAGTATTTTTGGAAGAAAAAAAAATGTTATCTCATAAGCGCATTGCAATGGCTTATGCATATTACTCTCCGCCTCCACCTACTATGCCATCGAATAATCTGAAACCGCCACCTCCGGCGGTGACAGTTCCTATAGCCCCACCTCCTGGAGGTGGTAATAATATGTCACCTTCAAACCCACCCATACCACCAACATTGACACCACCACTATTTCCTTCGCCTCTTTCGTCAAGTTCAAATCCTGGATCATGCAATGCTCCTCCTCCCGGAGGTCCTTTCAACCAAACACAATTACCAACATCTTCTCCACCGGGTCCTCCACCACCACCACAAACACCGAGTTCACCACCAAACACTTTAAAAAGTCCTCTTTCACCCCCACAAACTCCAAGTTCACCACCAAACTCTTCCAAAAGTCCTATTTCACCTCCACAAACTCCGAGTTCACCACCAAACACTTCAAAAAGTCCCATTTCACCCCCACAAACTCCGAGTTCACCACCAAACTCTTCCAAAAGTCCCATTTCACCTCCACAAACTCCGAGTTCACCACCAAACAATTCCAAGATTCCACCCTCACCAACTTCTTCACCATCAAATGCCTCGCTATCTCCAACTTCTTCTCCAGGAACACCATCTTCTATGCCACCAAAAAACTCACAATCACCAAGGTTAGTACCTTCACCACTAGATGGTGGTAAAGTTCCTTCACCCTCTCCATCAACCCCCCCTATTCAAAACTAAGTCCACCTCCTTCAGCATTAACACCACTTCCCACACCAACTTTTCCTTCAAGTACCTTTCCTCCTCCACCAAGTAATAGTATTGATGTTGCCCCACCTTCAGGGGGAGGCGGAAAACACACTACAATTATCGCAGTAGGTGTATCAATCGGGGGTCTTTTCTTCATAGCATTTGCTATTGCTCTCTTTTGCTTATATAAGAAGAAAAAGAAGCGTGTCATGGTTCCAGCAGCAGCTTCTTGTTGATGTATATGCCGATACATAAAGCTACAACTTCTGTATTATTTGTATCTTGTACGCCTTTTCTTCTAATATAAATGTTATTGTTATTTGTGTTAATTTTTCATGTTATTCTATCCCATGATCCTAACTGATAACTAATTTAATATGGCAAAGAAGAAGAACAGGGAATTAATGGTATTTGAGATTAGATTATCTCTGGTTCATTTAACACAACGTTTGGATTTTTGCAAGGAATTTAATAAGATCACCGATGTCTTCTGTACATAATGATGGAATCTTCATGTTTAATTGTTTTATAATTGTATATGACAGTTGACACTACATTCTTATGGAGACGAGAAATTTGCAACTTTTTTATTTGGTCTTGAGTACCATCAAGGATGGCCACAGAAGCGCACAACGCAAGATCTGGATGGACTTGATCACTGCAGTTTTTAAGAGGCAAAAATAAGATTTTTACGGCTACAGTCCATAGTTCATCTTGCGAAAGTTTAGAAACAAATGATTCACATTATGCTCGGTTCCAGGAAATGAAAAAACAAAGGTTGAAGGGGAGAATCGGGAAAGAAGATCAAAGAGAGAAAAAGGTAGTCTACTTCACTTTAACCATTAACAAAGGCAAATAGAAAACTTTCATTGTTGTCCAACTTCAGCTTTTTTCTTTTGCCAGAGCCTATCAAGAGCACTATCGGCGTCTCCCTGCAAAAGTGTTTACAAGTCAATTGCTGTAGCACACAAATGATGAATGTCAAAAGGAATTGATATAAACCACGACAGAGAGATCATAAGATAATAATTCCAGAAAACCAGAATCATGTATGCCCGAATTGTAAAAGAATGATCTCTTTCTGTAACAAGTTTTTGAACGTAGATGAACGACAGCCACCAGTATAAGCAAAGAGCTAATACTGCTATTAAATTACTGTACCAAAACACGTTACAAATGCTCAATTTTCTGTTTTGCTGGGAAAAGAAAAAGTCCAATGTATTGGCATGATAGGTACTAATACATTAGGCTAGTGAGCCATATGAACAGCAACCATTTCGTTCCACATACAAAGATATGTCAAGCATTTTTAAAGTCCACATGGCACAATAAATAGTTAACTCTTCGTAAACTCATGTAATTCAAAAGGCATAGAAAACAAGCTGTTTGGCATGACTCAGAACAATCCAAAGGTAAAATTCCTCTAACATGATATTCAGAAGTAACAAGGAAGTTACCTGGGCACGGATAAATCCACAGAGAGCATAAGTTGTGAACTGGCCAGTGTATCGGCCAGACTCATCTAAATGGCCAACATTGAGCTGGACAGATGCATGATCCTTGGAAGTGATCAGCCTGTTAGTGGCAGAGCTGCATCCAAATAGCATGTTCATTATACATCACAACCTGATATACATCTAACCCTAATCCAAAGTATTAGGACGTAAGAGATACATACCACTTCCTCGGGATGTAAAGGTCCATGTTCTGTCCCTCGTCATTCTGCATCTTGACAATGGCTTTACACGAATAGACTTTAGAATTAGAAAGCTCCTGCGGGAAAGCAAATTAAAAGACATGTCACTAAGGAAACAGCATCTTCTTTTTTTTTCATGTATAGCGAGCGTATAGGTAATCCACAAGTATTTCAACATTTTCAAAGGGCATCCACAAAAGTGAAAACTAATTAGAGAATCCAACTCCACATAATACCAGTTTGAATCAATAAAATATCAAGAGATTTCGAACGCTTAGACTTGCTTGGAGATTAAAATCTACTCAAATACAAATAGTTACACATGTAAAATTGAATACAGCAAATTTGCAGGAAAAAGCTTGATTACATGAACATGAATAATCCAGAATATTACAGAAACAATACAGGAGACTAGAACGAGATTGTACCTGGAACTTGGAAGACAGACACGGCGCCGAAGAATGTGAGCACCACTGCTGGTTAAAAGTTGGAATGTAAAAGCCCTAAATCAGCATGGATTGACTGAAATAACCCTAGTTATAATGTGCAATTACAGAACCCGATCCTTGACCAATCCGGGTGAAATCTTGAGGAATTTATATATTTTATTAAGAATAAATGCTAGAGTAAATATTTTGATCAAATTAAAAATGCTTATAAAGTTGATAATGGTAGGTAGATGGTGACCAATTTCTTTTGCTTGATTGTGGTTTTTATAAGCATTTTGGAAATTTATTAAACATCTAGAGATGAGCCAAAATGTGCTAATAAACTCACTCAAACACTGGGTAAATTACAATAAAACAAAATATTTTACATCAGCACCTGTAATATGGCTCTAATGGAGATATACTTTCAATATTTTTTTAATCAAATACCTACATTTAGAATTTAAATCTGAAATTTCATGGGGGTCAAACTAGACAGCAAGGCAAGGGTTCAAATTTGGGTTTGAACTACTTGAAATAAGTCTAGATTTACCTTTTGTTACAAAGTTGGGATTAACTTTATCCATGCGGTTAAAAGTATGTCAGATTCACAGTTGTTTTTAATCAAATACTTACCATCAACTGTTAACACCAACGACGATCTACCATTAACACATGTTCGAAAGTAAATTTGAATCATTTTGCGTAGTTCAATGCCGAGCATATTCACTCACCATTAACACCCACATACAAATGTCTCTATTTGTCATAAAATCCCTCCAAGTCGTGATTGACTTCCATGAAAATCTTCTAACAAACAGCTCCTTCAAGGACAAAGGATTAAGACAGACAGGTAGATCCTTTTCTTTAATCAAGGGACAAAGACACACATATGAAGTCCTATCTGCATCGCATGTTCAGAACTATAAAGTGCAAATACAAGAGCAGAAGACATGAATTTAGCATCAGGAAGGCTCTAGAAGCACACTTACTATGTGCTGGTATGGGTTGATGAATGAAGAAAAATATGGAGTGCAAAGTCATAAAGAAGAGAATTTTATTTAGTTGAGAGCAAAATATATGCACCTCAGCCTGAAGATAATATGCTGCAACACCAATAGGTAAAGCATATAAGAGAACCTTTCATCTCTGAGTAATAACTTGGTACCTACACTGGTGGGATGGAATAGTTGAGGTACACAAAAAACTGCCCCAAGAACCACCATCATTTCTTATTAGAAAAGAAAGAAAGGCATAAAATCAGAACACCAAGAAGAAAGCATAAAGCCAGTTCCAACTAACACAAGTTTAGTGCCAAGTAAATAGCAACCGAAAGAAATGGCTCATGAACCAGGCCAATTCATTAAAACAACAGCTCATATTTGCTGTCTCCAAAAGTTTTCTTAATGGAAGAAAATCAAGTTAATTCACTAAAATAGTAACAAGCATGTTCCATTTGTCTGATAATGAACTTTAAACATAAAACAGAACAGCCACTAACACCAACAAAGAACTGCTGGTAATACAATACTAAATAGAAAACTCTCATTTTTCAAGAATGGTAACAGCAAATAGAAAACTCTCATTGTTGTCCAACTTCAGCCTTTTTCTTCTGCCAGAGCCTATCAAGAGCACTATCGGCGTCTCCCTGCAAAAAAGTGTTTTAAAGTCATTTGACAAATGATGAATGTCAAAAGCAAACTACATAAATCACCATAACAAGATCCTAAGATAATATTCCTGCGCATAATAATAGATCTAAAAATATAAGAGAAAGAACCATCTCTTTCTGTGAAAAGTTTTTTGACAAGAAATAATAATAAGCTAGCAAAATGCCAGCCACCAATATAAACAAAGAGCTAATACTACTTTTAAAGTATACCAAGAGTTATCGATGATCATCACAGAAAGAATAATGGGACAAGAAAACCAGCCAAAGATGTACCGCCAGTATATTGTGCAAGATGTATTGGCATGAGAGGTAGTCACACCTCAGGCTAGTGAGCCATGTAAACAGCAACCATTTCCCCCCACATACAAAGATATGTTATGCATTTTAAGGCCCGGGAGGCACAATGAATAGTTCACTCTTAGAAAACAAGTAATTCGAAAGACACAGAAAACGAACTGTTTGGCATGACTCAGAAGGTCAAATTCCTCTACCATGATATTCAAAGGTAACAAGGAAGTTACCTGGGCGCGAATAAATCCACAGAGAGCATAAGTGGTGAACTGGCCAGTGTATCGGCCAGACTCATCCAAATGGCCAACATTGAGCTGGACAGATGCATGATCCTTGGAAGTTATCAGCCTGTTAGTGGCAGAGCTGCATCCAAATAGTACATTAATAATCTAGGACAACCTAACATCTTCATTAAGTAGATGAAGAGGGGCAGCTGAATCTAGTCAAAAGTGTTGGGAAGTAAGAAAAACATACCACTTCCTAGGGATGTAAAGGTCCATGTTTTGTCCCTCATCGTTCTGCATCTTGACAATGGCTTTACACAAATAGATTTAGAAGTGGAGAACACCTGGATTTAAAAAGAAAGCAAGTTAAAGTGCAACTCACAAACAAAAGAGTCTCTTCTTTCATGGGTAAGCAAACCTACTCGGCTCACACTTCCACAAAAGATTATAATACAGAAGTATTCGGACGCAAAGTAGTAAAACTAATTAAAATTCAACCATCCAGCTTCACATTATACAATGAAATATTAATATACTTCAAAAGTTCAAGTCATTGAGATTAGGAGATCAATACACCCAAGTACTTGTTGTGGAAGTGTGAATACAAAGATGGATTGATAACAAAAAGATAACATTGTTTTTTAAAATCTGAATAATTGGAACATGTAGGGTTTAATGATCACATATTGGGATGAAATCAGAATTCTATCATTTATCTTAACAAACAAAATTTCAAATTCGTAAAAAAGTTCCAATTGTGCCCATCCAGGATGGTTGAACAGAAATGCAGCAAAGTGAAGATAAACAATGCAAAGCAAACTACTCGTAACACAATCAGAAAAGGATACAAATAGTAACACATGTAATTAATGCTTCAAACAAAGGACGGCATAAGTTACAGCGTCTTCTATGGTGATAAATCAATTGTGCTATACAGGAAATACAATTTTCAATTACAGCACAGAGTTTGATTACACGAACATGAATAATGCATTATGTATCCAAAAGAAAGAGAGAAATCCGATATACACTATACAATTGGCATCATACAAAGGAGAAGAAACATGTGCTGTGCTTTGTACCTGGAAGACAGTGCTTGGAGAAGACGAACGGCGCTGCGGCTAAAAGGTTTATTATAGCAAAAACCCTAAACCAGCGCGGATTGACTTAAATAACCCTAGTTCTTTGGCACAATTACGAAAACCGATCCTTTGACCCACCCGACCCGACTCAATTAAGAAAGACCCGTGAATAATTTCTGGTAGGTTGCAAGAACCCGTTTGGATTGGCTTAAACTTAAATTACTTTTAAGTCAAAAAAATAAAAAACATGGGAGACTTAGTTTTAGTTTTTAACTTATTTTAAGTCATTTTAATTTATTTTTAATCTTGTCAAATTCTTCCTAAAAATAAAAGTAGATTTGACCAACTTTTAAATCAATCCAAACATCCTCTAACTCATAACTCCTTAACACTTTGTTTGGAGGTTGTCTTGTAATATATCATATTGTATTATATCGTATTGTCGTGTATTATACTATTTTTAATAAATATAATATTTTGATATATTGTAATGTATCATTTTCCATATGTAATATTGTATCAATAATTTAAAAGATACATTTATAAATAAAATAAATAAATAAATAGAGTATGACGTAAGCTATCATAAAAAGATTGGGTAAATATTGAAATATGATTATTAAATAAAGATAAAATGAGAAAGAAAGAAAAAGGCAATAATATCATTACGCCAAATAGATGCTACATTATTTTGCTGCACACATATTCTCGAAAAAAGTTCCACTCCGAAACTTATGAAATTTGAGATACTCCAAGGAGATCTTGACAGGTGCCATGGAAGGTGATTGCAGCCCAAGTGTATAAAATATTTTTTTGGCTGTGAAGAATTTAATGGAAGGTTGACAAAACTAGAAAAAAAGTACCAAAAATAACAAAGTTTAACGCAAAACATGGCTCCATCTCTGACCTTATACACTTCTTTCAACTAAAATATTCACTGATCATACATCTGTAAACCTGGAAACTATTGACAAGGAATCCCTCATTACTACCTATGTTTTATGTCAGCTGGTTTTATATAATATAAGATTTACTTTCAATCTTGACACTTAATTTGCTCCCAAAAACCAGAGAAATAGTATTTTGATGCTTCTAACTCAATGAAAATGGAACATCATCTCAAGTCGTGCACTCGAAATAAGAACAAATTGTTAACAATCAAATTCATCACTATCTCCTTTTTCACCTTGTTTCTAGTTGTCATCCTTTTCCATATCAAGTATTCATCCCCTTTTGATTTCTCCTTATCAGCAAGGTCCCAAACTCGACTAGCTTCTCTTTTCCAAGAAAATTACTCTAATGTCATTGAAATGATGACTGCAAAACTCAAACATTCTGTCACTTTCCTCCCACTCCAAGACCTTAGATTTAGAGAAACAGCTACAACAGGACACACTTGGTTTATGAGCTCTTTGAACGATACACGCGAGGAAAATGAAGCAGAATACTTGTATTTCCCTTCTAAGGCATCTAAAGGACGGCTTCTTTGCTTTAAGGGACGGGATATGAAGGATGGAACAAAGAATTCATATGCTTTGGCATGGAGAGAAAGTCTTCCAGACTCTGCTATTCTATTGGAAGGACTAACATTTGTATCCTACACATATTATGATCACACAAATTTGTGGCATGGGTTATGTGCAGTGGCTCCTTTTGTAAGATGGTCACTGAAAAATGAATGTTTGAAGCCAGAAAGATGGGTGCTATTCCATTGGGGAGAACTGAGATTAAGAATGGGATCATGGATTCAACAACTTATGCAAACAAATTTCGGTGAAGTTAAGGTGGAAGGATTTGATAGAGGAGATAATGTACCTTATTGTTTTGAGAAAGCTGTTGTTATGAGGCATGAGATGAGTCAAATGGGGCAGGAGAATAAGCTGAAGACGTTCGACTTGTTGCGTTGCAAGGCTAGGAGTTACTGTGGCATTAATCCTGCAGGCAAAGGTAGAGAGATTAATGAAAGAGGATTTCCAATTATAAGACTTACTCTCCTGATGAGAAGAGGTTCCCGGTCATTCAAGAATGCAACTGTTGTGACTGATATATTTTCAAAGGAATGTGCCCGAGTTGAAGGCTGCATTCTGCACGTAGTGCAGTCAGACGATCTATCTTTCTGCGACCAGGTACACATTTTCCCCTTTCTTCCATCAGTACTCAGTTGTCACTTCGAAAATTTCGATAAAGCTACCAAAAAAAATTCATCTGCAAGCACTGAAATAACACTTATGTCCTTTATCAGGTGAAAGTGCTGACCAACACAGACATTGTTGCATCTCCGTGTGGAGCACAGTTAACAAATATGCTCTTCATGGACCGTGAGAGCAGTGTGATGGAATTCTACCCAAAAGGATGGTTAGAGTATGCTGGCTCAGGCCAATATGCTTACCACTGGATGGCGAATCAATCTGGGATGAAACATCAGGGTGCATGGTGGGATCCAGTAGGCGAGGAGTGTCCATCCCCCCAAGATCAGTGGCACTGTTTTTCTTTTCATAAAGATGGCATGGTTGGACACAACGAGACCTATTTTGCAGAATGGGCTAGAAGAGTCATCGATCAAGTAAGGCTAATGAAGCAGGAGCAAGCCTCTGCAGATCAAGCAAACAAGCAACAACATGATTCAAAAGCATGTGTTTGCTAGCCTTGTTGAAGTATTGAGTAGTACCTTTAGTAGTAGAGTTTATAAGAGTTACAATCAAATGCATTAACTGTTTTGCCGGACATCTTTAGCAAAACAGACTCCTGTTTTTAAGAAATGAAATATTGAGCAATCTCCATTGCACAATAATCACTTTATTCTTAGATACACACACAGTAATCATTGTCATATAGCAAGTATGATAATGAAAAAAGGATGAACTAATAGCAACCTCAGTGCCCTCTACAGATTAGGAAACTTTACATTAGACTAATATTCCGAGTTTCTACAATTGCATCCTTGCTGCCCCAATTCACTAAAAATCAACCACTGCTTAGCATTTCCTCTCATCGTCATTAAAGCTTTCATCAGAAAACAACAAAACAGCACAGGAAGATAGGATTGCCCTAATCTCTGTGAAAATGTGGACTAGTAGTATAGATCACAAAGAAGCAAAATAGTGAAAAAAGAACCACACGCATCACATGGTTTGGTTACCTTTCTCGATGATTCTCCTGTTCAACTGTCTCGTGTTTTTTTTAATCCCAGTTCAGCTTTGATCAATGTCATTTGCAGTGATAACGGAAAAAGTGTAAATTGTTAACGAAATAGGAAAGTCATTTAACTTGCAAGTAAGAATGATTTCCATAATAACAAAATAAGTATACACCATGGGAATCTCAGATAGACCGATCAATCAACACGTTTATAAACACTGCCACACTAACTCTATAGGAAAGTTTAATGGCTCTAACAGCTTGAAGCAGTCTAAAGTGTTAGCAGTTTGCTAGAACATCATTCAAATTTAAAATCAGTTGAATATATGCAGTTAGTTCACTAAAGAACAGAGGAAAGAAAAAATGCAATCAGGTTTAGGCTGATAATGGTCAGTTGATGTATTCATGGAGATCTGGCAAGGACGTATCTGTTAAAGCACCAGAAAACCCATACGAATAGCATAGAGCAACGAAGCATTCGAGCAAGTTGGCATGGTAGCATCGACGGAAAGGCAAAAGAAGGTTACGAGTACACTGTATTTCAAAAAAAATTACAATAATAACAATTGAAATTCCAAACAATTATAGAGGGAGAAAGCTCTAACATACAAAATCTTATTTGTTAAGGTACATGAATTATATAGAAAAGTGACTAAAAAGGTCTAAAAGAATGTCAAACATACTCGGAAAAGAGGAGAACAAATTCATGGCACACCAGTTGGTTAATAAAACCATTCTGAAACCTTGCTTCTGACTTGATTTCTTTTGCTACCTGCAACATGAACTAATTACAAGTACTAGCAAAAAGGTAATTTTGGATAGGAATCTGAAACCCTGACAAAGATGATATAACAGGTAGGCCAGTAAATGAGAGATTCGAGAAGATGCACACCTACAAGGAACATATCCTATAAACATATTCTAGGACTCCTACATAACTTACACTCAAGGCAATGTTCAATTAGAAATACAAAACTTAAGTCCTGTTTGAAAATTCGGTCTAAGATTGCAACTAACACACCTATGCTGCTGTGCCAGTTCTAGATACGGAGAGTAGAAGATAGATAAATGCCGGTCTTTGTTCTATATCGAATATGTGATGACAATCAGATGGTTAGATTCTCTAACTTTCTTCTTCAAATAAGATCTAACCTGGAAATTTTTTCTCCTTGTTAATACCTCAACATTGGGAGTGTAACAGTTAGGGACTTAGGCGTACATTGGATCCATATTGAAATGGGGACAGAGAAGAATTAAGGCACTATCCATGTCTTTTGGTACCATTTGCAGCTCTTCAGTATTAATATGGGTCCAATAGATAGCGAGGAGACGAAGAAGACTAGATTGGCAGTGGACTATGACAAATGAAAAGTTGTATTACATCAATGTAGTCTGTAGAGGTGGAAGGTATAACTACCTCAATGATGAGCCCAAATAAAGAAATCAGTAAAAAAAAAATTAAGCCAAGTTGATTTAGACCACAAAATGTGGGATTTAGTCTTAAGATTATTGATCGTCGAATGGAGTAATATGCAGGCTATAGGAACCATAACTTGTGTCTGAGACAATCATGGATGAACTGAACTATATGGATAAAATAACTAATAGAACAGGGACTCATTTCTCCATGGGCTTCAAAGCTGTTAGAAAACACAACCATGCTTATAGAGTAGTAACTCGAAATAAGTTAGTACTTGATCCATGTACAAGTCAAACGATTAATTCCATAGAAACCAACAAGTGAAGAAAAATACTTAACTCAGGCTTTTCAGCCTCCTACACAATGTGTTTTTATGCAAAGTTTGAGATTATATTTGATTGGTTGCTCTAGGGAAGACATCCACTCTAAAAGTTAAGTCTTCTTTTTTAGTTCAATGTATCTTCTACTTATTAAAGTATTGGTTCTGTAAGTATCTTCATTGGTGATTGATTGAAGAGATTAAAAGATAAAATGATCTCCCAGTCTAAACTCTAGACCAAGCTCTATTGTATGTTATCTATCCGTTTCCTACAAATTATGTCCATAAGTGGCGTGTACGCAGACCTTACGTCTGCTTGTGTGAGGGACACATAGAACTCGTTTACGTTGCACTATTTGACGTGATGAACAATTTGGTTTGATTTCTAAATAAATGTGGTTGACAAATGAATGATCACCTATATATCAATTTTGCATTCATCATTAACTTAATCATTTGCAGTAGCAAATTCTCAGTCTACGTAACAACCAAGTTTAATCAAAACTTAAGAAATCATGAACTTTCTTTTTCAAGATTGCACAATACTCTCCAGAACAGCTTCCTTGTTGTCAACGGCCCCAACTTGTTTCGGACTGAGGTGTAGTTATTAAACAACATTTATATCCGGGTTTTTTTTCTTGAGAGAAGAATCCAACTGGGCCAATGGATTTCCTCACTGAAACTTACAGAATACTACATAGATCTTGATAAGGGCCATGGAGGGTGGATCCCCAAGTATAAAATACTATTATTAGTTGTGACTTGTGAACATTTAAATGCAAGTTTGACGAAACTATAAATCAAGTACTTAAGAAACAATAAAACTAACGCAAAACATGGCTCCATCTCTGACCTTAGACCCTTCTTATAAATAAAATATTCACAAAGCATACGTCTGTATATGGGGATTGCTTTTCCAAATCTTGCATCCTGTGCGTATCACTTGAGTAAGAAATGCTAACACTAGCTTTACGTCAACTAGTTATTTCAATAGAATAATAGATTTAACTTCCGATCTCGAGACTAGATTTGCCATAGAAATAGTTAAGAAGATTCAGTTTTAGCATAACTGATGGTAATGGAAGATCATCTCAAGTTATGCACACAAAGCAAGAGAAAATGCTTCTCCACAAAATTCATCAGCATCTTTGTTTCCTCCTTGTTCCTGGTTATCATCCTTTTCCAAATCCAGTATTCATCCCCTTTATCAGCAAGGTCCCAAAGATGGGGTTTTCTTTCCCAAGAAAATTACTCCGGTGTCATCGAGACCATGACTGAAGAACTCAAAACATCTGTTACTTTCCTCCCCCTTGTAGACCATAGATTTAGAGAAACAGCCACAACTGGCCATACATGGTTTATGAGCTCTTTGAATGACACACTCCAGGAAAATGAGACAGAACACTTGTATTTCCCTTCCAAAGCATCCAAAGGACGCCTTCTTTGCTTTAAAGGAAGGGATACTAGGGATGGCACAAAGAATTCATATGCTTTGGCATGGCGAGGAAGTCTTCCAGAGTCTGCTATTCTATTGGAAGGCCTAACATTTGTATCGGACACATACTACAACCACGAAAACCTGTGGCATGGAATATGTGCAATGACTCCTCTTGTAAGATGGTCAATGAAAAATGAGTGTTTAAAGCCAGCAAGATGGGTGCTGTTCCACTGGGGAGAACTGAGATTAAGAATGGGATCTTGGCTTCAACAACTTATGCAAGCTAGTTTTGGTGAAGTCAAGGTGGAAGGATTTGATAGAGGAGATGTACCTTACTGTTTTGAGAAAGCCATTGTCATGAGGCATGATCTAGGCCAAATTACGCGGGAGAACAAGCTGAAGGTGTCCGACCTTCTGCGCTGCAAAGCAAGGAGCTACTGTGGCCTTAATCCTGCAGGCAAAGGTAGAGAGATGAATGAAAGAGGATTTCCAATTATCAGACTTACACTATTAATGAGAAGAGGTTCTCGCTCATTCAAGAATGTAACTGCTGTGACTGATATATTTGCAAAGGAATGTGCCCGAGTTGAAGGCTGCATTCTGCAGATAGTTCAGTCGGAAGATTTATCTTTCTGCGACCAGGTACATATTTTTCCCTTCTTTCAATCAGTATTCAGTAAACCCCAGAAATTTCAATGGAGCAGTACTTTACAGAATGAAATATACAACTAAATCTTACCAAGAAATTTCCATCAGCAAGATTCAGATTACACTACATGCAACTTCAGTAGTATCCAGGTAATCACTGAAATAATGTCAATGTCCTTAATCAGGTGAAAGTGCTGACCAACACAGACATTGTTGCATCTCCACACGGAGCACAATTAACAAATATGCTCTTCATGGACCACGAGAGCAGTGTAATGGAGTTCTTCCCAAAAGGATGGTTAGAGAATGCTGGTGTAGGCCAGTATGCTCACCACTGGATGGCAGATCAATCAGGGATGAAACATCAGGGTGCATGGTGGGACCCAATAGGCAAGGATTGTCCATCGCCACAAGATCATCTGCAGTGCTTTCTTTTTCATAAAGATGTCATGGTTGGACATAACGAAACCTATTTTGCAGAATGGGCAAGGAGAGTCATTGATCAGGTTAGGCTAAGCAAGGTGGGGCAACCCTCTGAAGATCAAGCAAAGCAACAACATGATTCAAAAGCATGTACCTGCTAGCTTACTGTTAAAGCATTAAATAGCATAAATAAAGGTAGACTTTATAAGAGTTAAAATCATATGTATACACTGTTTTGCCCGACATCATCTGCAAAACAGGCTCTGCTATTTTAAAGAAAGAATTATACAACATACTCCATTGCACCATAATCACATTTTTCTTAGATAAGCACCCAATGGTCATTGTCATATAGCAAGTATTACAAAGAAAAATAAGATTAAAAGAAAAAGACTAATAGCAACCCACGGTGTTTCTACAGATTAGGAAACTTTACATAAGACTATATTCGGAGTTCCTACAGTTGCCCCCCTTGCTTCCCAAATCACTAAAAATCTGCCACTGCTTAGAATCTGTTTGATGGCTTGAATAGATTGTGTCTTCATCAGAACTTGTACCAGGAAACAGCAAACCAACATAGAAAGTAGGGTTGCACTTATCTCCGTGACAACTTGGCCAACCAATATATTACAAAGAAACAAAATAGAGCAAAAAGAACCACATGCATCACATGGTTTGATCCTTCCTGGATGATACTCCTGTTCAACCGTCTCATGTTGTTCTTTACTCCTGCCTGAGCTTTGATCAATGTCATTTGCTGTGATAAAGGGACAAGTGTAAGTCTTTAAGGAAATGGGGACGTCATGTAACGTACAAGTAAGAATGATTCCATAATCAATAAATTAAGCATACAGGATGAGAATCCCAGACAGACTGACCAATCAACATGTTTATAAACAATGCCAAGCTAACTCTAGGAATTTTAGTACTTCTAAGTTCTAACGGCTTGTAGCAACTAAAGCTGCAGCATTTTAGTTTGCTAAAAGGCTCCTAGAAAATACATCATTCAGATTTAGAATCAGTTGAATATAACAGTTTATTCTCCAATAACCCGCACACATTACCTTCAAGAACAAAGGAGAAAAAAAGTGGGCTTATCAATTATCATAGTCAGTTGATAGAATATCTAACAAGGACATATTTTCAAAGAACTTGAGAGAGCATAGAACAACGAAGGCATTCAGGCAGGCTGGCATGGTAAGGAAAGGGAAAGGAAGGTTACAAGTACACTATCAGTTCTAAGAGAGTTATAGTAATAACAATTGCAATTCCCAGATTATAGAAGGAGAAAGAGGGGGGGGGGGGGGGGGGGGGG